>PVIA01003850.1:0-155074 GCA_004024845.1 Tonatia bakeri | reverse complement strand
TGCCTTTAATATTCTCTCTTTGTCTTGAAATTTTGCCATTTTAATTATGATGTGTCTTGAGGTGGGCCTCTTTGGGTTCCTCTTGATTGGAACTCTTTGTGTTTCCTGGATTTGTGTGAGTTTTTCTCTCATCAAATTGGGGAAGTTTTCCTTCATTACTTTTTCAAGTAGGTTTTCTATCCCTTGCTCATCTTCTTCTCTTTCTGGTATCCTTATTATACGGATATTATTACGTTTCATATTGTCTTGCATTTCTCTTAATCCCTCTTCATTTTTTCTGAGCCTCTTTTCCTTTTCTTGTTCTTTCTGGATGTTTTTTTCTACTTTGTCCTCCAGTTTGCTGATCTGATCTTCTGCTTCATCAATCCTGCTTTTCATTCCTTCTACTGTGTTCTTCAGTTCAGAAATTGTACTCTTCATTTCCTCTTGGCCTTTGTTGATAGTTTCTATTTCCTTTTTCATATTGATATAGTTTGCAGTGAGATCAATGTAGCTTCCCTGTAGTTTCTGGAAGCTCATTGTGAGCTCGTTAACCTTCCTTATAATCATTATTTTGAACTCAGTATCTGATAGTTGACTTGCCTCTATTTCATTTAGGATTCCTTCTGAGGCTTCCTCCTTTCCCTTCATTTGCGGGTTGTTTCTTTGTCTTCTCATTGTTCCTGAGACTATTCTTGTTAACCTCTGTTTCTTAACTTGATCTGTTCTGGTTCCTTGTGTTTATGGTGTGAACTTCTGTGGTAGAATACTCTTCCCCAGAAAGTTCGCGGGTGTCCACAACTCCTGAGCTTCTGCTTCCCAAACCTTGTCTGGGGACGGGGACAGAGTGGCAAGTCCGCTCTCCCGGGTGCCCTGAGACAGACCCAGGAGCGCCGGCCTGCTCTCTGAGCCCTTCCCTGGGCTCTTCTTATGCTGAACCTGGCCTCTTACCGTCCATTTATTCAATGTCTGGATAACTTCTGATGTCCTATTTTCATAAATGTTGCGATATCGGTTGTCTCTTGCTCTGTTTCTCCTCAGATTAGCCAAATTCTCCCCCGTGCACTGAAGAAGGGGATCATGATTCCTCCTACAAGGTCACCATCTTCCTCCCTCACCCGTCTTTTTCTTAAAAATGTCTCTTTTACATTTCATATAATAGTGGTTTGGTGATGATGACCTCCTTTAATTTTTATTTTGTCTGAGAAGCTCTTTATCTGCCCTTTGATTCCAAAGGATATATTTGCTGGATAGAGTAATCTTTGCTCTAAATCCCTGCTTTTCATGACTTTGAATATTTCTTGCCAATCCTTTCTAGCCTGCAAAGTTTCTTTTGAGAAATCAGCTGGAAGTCTTATGCAAATTCCCCTGTAGGTAACTAACTTTTTTTTTTCTTGCTCCCTTTAATATTCTCTCTTTATCTTTAACCTTTGGCATTTTAATTATGATGTGCTTCTCTGTGCTTCCTGGGTTTGCATATCTAATTCTTACACCAAATTTGGGAAGTTTTCTTGCATTATTTTTCAAATAGTCACAGTTAACAGCTTGTGGGGTACCATAATTTTCATGGAACAGAGTCTCAAGCATTCTCCAGGGTGGGGATAACAGTGTTAGTCACATGATGGAGTCTCATATATGGCACCCACCTGCCAGCTCTGCGGTTCTGTGATGGATGGGTTCAGAAAACAGACAATGGCTTCTGCCTGCCTTTCTGTCTGGGAGAAAGCTGTCCCCCAGTCTTGATGTTATTTCCTCCCTGTATACTACTAGTGCTTTTCAAGCTGCTTCCCTGCTTCTTGAGCTCAGAGGGAGTGAATCTAAGTAAGTCCATGTGTGGGTTCTTTAAAGGGAATTTTTTGGGTCTTCAGAAGTTTCTTTCACTTATTCAATGCCCACTGGTTTTTGCAGTCAGAAGTTATGGGTACTTATCTTCTTAGCATAGGAACCTTGGGCTGGGGGACCTGGTGTGTGCTGGGACTCTTCGCTCCCAAGATATCCCTCCAGAACTTTTATCCACCACACACGGATATGGGATCAGCCCATCCTTCATTTCTGCCCCTCTTATCAATGTGCACGAATGTGGTTTCTTTAATTTAATTCCATAGTTGTCAGACTTCCATTCCACTTGATTTCTGATTGTTCTCAGTTTTAGTTGTTCTAGATTTTAATTGTAACTTTGATGTGTTTTTGTGAGGAAGTGAGATGTCATTTGGCTAGAAGCCCTAAAATATGATTTTTGAAAGATCAGATAAAATAAGTAATCCACTAATTTCATTCTTAATATTTTTTATAAAATTCATTATTCATATTTTATAATGATTAGAGGAGATAAGTAAACATTTTATTATAATAAAATACATTGAATTGCAACTACCATTAAATATTGTAATTAAGAAGTTAGCTTATTATTTACATTAACAGTTTTATTCTAAGTTTCATTCACTTTCTCTAATTCATTGATCCTCCAATTACTCTCTGTTTCACTACTGTATGCTAGACTATGTTTTAGATTCTAAAAGTTCTTGTTTCATGGATTTTGAATTTTACTGGGGAAGATAAATACTAAAGTAAGTACTGTGAAGAATATAAAAACCAGTGATGGGATAGAAACATAGGGTCAGATACATTGGACCAAAAGGTCGAAGAACCTCTGTCTCAGGAAGTTAAGCAAAACTCTATGTAATGAAACAGTGCTGAAGAGTGACCAGATGAGATTTGTGGGTAGGTTAGGACCAGTTCAAGTAACATTTACAAAAATTAAATGACCCTAACTTGCGTGGTTCCATTGACTGGGTGTCGTCTCAAAAAGAAAAAGGTTACTAGTTTGATTTCCAGTCAGGGCCCAGGCCTGGGTTTCGTGCTGGGTCCCTGGATAGGCACATAAGAAAGGAAGCCATTTGATGTTTCTTTCTCATGTAGATGTTTCTCCCCGTCTTTTTCTCCCTCCCTTATTCCATAGCTAAAAAATAAATGAATAAAATCTTTAAAAAATTAAATAAATAAAAAGTAAGTCAAGTGCTCACTGGTAATTTAATGTTGTAATAAAATCTTTGTCCAATAAAAATATTTAAAACATAAAATGTTATGAATATTTTGATAAACAATCAGAAAATATAGTGACAGTGGAGTTTCAATACACAAGATTAACTACAATTGGAACAAATGGGGAAACAAGCTCACTCTAAAAATAATTATCCCCGACACTCTTCTTGAGGACATTCACAGAGCAGCTGGAATTGGCTTCCTTATTTTCTTTCTTTTTTAAAGATTTTATTTATTTATTTATTTATTTTTAGAGAGGGAAGGGGAGGAGAAAGAGAGAGAGAGAAACATCAATGTGCGGTTGCTAGGGGCCGTGGCCAGCAACTCAGGTATGTACCCTGACTGGGAATCGAACCTGCTATGCTTTGGTTTGCAGCCCTCGCTCAATCCACTAAGCTACACCAGCCAGGGTGGCTTCCTTATTTTCAGAAGAGGACACAGACCATGTTACTCATGCAGATAATTTGTCAAGTATATAAATTCCTTTATAAGAACAACACAAGAGCAGGTCAAAGATTATGATTTTGGAATATCTGATGTTTAAATTTTGGTAAAGATCTGGTTGAAATAATTGATATATTTATAAGGCAGCTTGCAATTCACCATTGACCTGCGGCATTTCTCTGGTTGTTTTCTTGCACCAAGGCAAATGCCAGAAAGCTGAGGAATGCCCCCCATTCAGGTGACAATACACCTATACTTCGGCACCATTACACTGATTGATATTGAGCTGCTATAAAAAGAAAATGTGTGACAAACAACAATCTAATACAACCCTGAGTTCCGTTTATTGAAGGAAAATAGTTGCCAGTGCTTTTCACATCAATTTTTACTCTACTATGAGATCCATATCTGAAATTTCTTCCTTCACAAAGCCTAGGAAATGATCCTTTTCCTATGACATATAAGTAACTGTGGGCCTTTCTGATGAAGTGAGTCACATAGCTGAAAGTGTCTATTTTATTGAAGCCAGATTTGCAGTTCAACTTTAATTCTGTAGGATTTTGGCTTAATATCTACAAATTTTAAATTGCTCCTGATTTTTGATCATTCCTTCTTTTTGTATTTTTCCTTTTTTTTAATTTTTCCTGTCATAAAGAAGAATGTGTAGATAATATCTGTCATGGAAAAATACAAATAAATATTATGAATGTGATGTTTCTAATACTAAGCTATTTTTGAGGGACCTGAATATTGTGTAGAATTCATACATTACATTGTAGAGAAAGGTTTGAAATATAGTATACTCATGCAAGTAGGGGAAGAACTTCTTCCAACTAGCTTGGAAATTGATATTCTCAACAATGTTTACATAGAAAGAAGAAACAATCTTTCTACTCCTTGCTAATTATCAGTCCATTCTCCCTCTACTGTGATTGCAGAAACACTGGAAAATATGTTACTTTTTTTTTTTTTTTTTGAGAACAAGAAGAGTAAGACCAAGACTGTGAATCTTACATTGCACTCATAGATATTTTGTCAAGGTTCTCAGTATGCATTTAATTCTACATATTAGTGCCTAATTGTTCTTAATTTTCCGCGTCATGATCACAGAAATTATGGGATAACTAGTGAAATTTCCAGATTCCTACCTATTGAAAATCCTCAGACACTGAATGGTAACATTTAATAAATAAGAAATGTTTAATTACATGGATTAGCAGTAATTATAAGTTTTGTAACACAATGGTAATGAAATATTGACTAAGATGATTTTGCCTCCTAATGCCTATGAACTCAGTGATGAGTCCAGTTTAGCTTTCTAAATTTGAGTTGAAGTCACTTTTAGGCCAACTTTAACGCTATCTATTAATGAATTCAATTTAATTCTACTAAATATAAAGCAGTACAATTTATTTTGAAACCTTGATCAAATGATCTTGAAGCTTATCAGGAAAAATAAATGAAACTAGCAAAAACAAATCTAATATAGGTGGGCAATGAGAGGGCACTAGCCACCACAGACCTAACTTTAATACTATGAAACTGACAAAATTAGAAGGAGAGACTGATAAAACAGAACTGATGACAAGGACATAGGACTTACTACATATCAACTTACTATATGATAAACAAAAAGTACAAACCAAGGAGGTAGCAAATTCATATTCACGTCCAGTTAATTGGTAAACTTGGAAAAATGACACAGAGTGCCATCATAAAATATATACCAAAATATTCCTTTTTGAGAAATAATATTACTTCATTTTCTTATTGTTGTTTAGTTACAGCTGCCCCACCTTTTTCCCCATTGCTCCCTCTGGCACACCCCTGCCCCCATAGTCAATCCCCACCTCATTGTCCATGCCATTGAGTTCTCTATTCGTGTTCCCTGACTAAATATCTTAATAAATAAAAATGTGATTTTAGGAAGTAGGTTAATTTCATTCAAATAACACAAGACATTATAAGGCAGAAGATGGATAGATTTTAACTTTATGAATATTTAAAATTTGCATATGTTATATAATTGTACATTTAAGGCCTATATAATTATATTAACCAATGTCACCCCAATAGATTTAATTAAAAAAGCAAAAAAAATGCTTATGTAAAATAGTAACCAAAATCCACAGATCAAAAATGGAGAATAGGTATATTGCCATGTGACATACACTTATATTTTATTAAATAAGAAACATGTACACTGCAATAAAATGCCAACATTCTGATTTTCATTAAAAAAGGAGTAAAGGCAATATACTGATAATTCTTTAGGCACAGAGGTACAAAGCAATTGTATAAAAATTACCTGCCTTTATATTAATAAGAAAAATACAGTTTAAAACAAAATCAGGAAAAAATACCTAAGCTGTTAAGATTTTAATGGGATTTATCCTTTCATAATGCAATTTGGTAGCATCCACCCATGCATCGATACACTTAAAAATGCTTCTTTGTCTATTCCAGATATTTTTCAGCTCCTTATTTTAGAAAAAAACTACTAATTAGAAATACTGATATGCACAAAGATGTAAAATCTAGTGTGTTTTTTTTAATAAAAGCTGAATTTAGAAATAACCTAACATTTCCAAACATAGGGGAGAGGCTAGGTATATGGTAACCAATACACTCAATACAATTGTATGCAGCCACTAAAAATGTTTATTGCAATTAGGTAATGTTATTGGAATTAATGGGAAAATGCCAATTGAAAATCATGGGTCAAAAATTCAGGACTAAAATAATATCTAATATTTCAATTATTTAAATATCACTACAAGAGAACACTTGAAGGATTACCCAAACCATGAAGAGTAGTTGTGACTGAATACTTATACTTCAGATAGAACAGTTTTTAGCATTTATATTTGTTCCTTAATAAACATAATAAAAAATCACTTTTTGCACTCCAATAAACTTTATTTTTTAAATTTTCATTGTATTTTTAATTTTTTAATATATTTTATTGATTATGTTATTACAGTTGCCCCATTCCCCACCCCCACCCTTATTCCCCTCTGCCCTGCAGGTTCCCTCCCACTCACATTCCCCACCTTTAGTTCATAGTCATGGGTCATACATATAAGTTCTTTGACTTCTACATTTCCTATACTAATCTTTTTTTAAGATTTTATTTATTTATTTTTAGAGAGAAGGGAAAGGAAGGAGAAAGAGAGGGAATGAAACTACTGGGGACCTGGCCTGCAACCCAGGCATGTGCCTGGAGTGGGAATTGAACTGGCGATGCTTTGGTTCACAGGCCCATGCTCAATCCACTGAGCTACACCAGCCAGGGCTTCTAAAGCCCTATTCTTAACATCCCCTTTTACCTCCCTCCCCTCACAATTACCATACTGTTGTCCATGTCTATGAATCCTTTTTCCTTTTTTGCTCAATCCCTCCACCCTCTATCCCCAGCCCTTTAAAAGAACAAATATTAGGTAATCTACAGTATTTTATATTACCTTTAAATATTTTCTAAAATAATATATTTTTGAGACCATCACCTGTTATCCCTGCTAAAATGTTTGTTATTCAGTTACAAATATCAGTGAGTTTATTTTATACAAGAAATGGTTTTAATGCTTTAAAAAATACCAAGCTGTTTTGTCCACATTGTTATAAAGAAGATGAGCCATAGTGATCAGGAGCACCAATTAGTGTCAGTTATAACCTATCTTATCTATCTATGTCAACCTAGCATCCTTATGAGAATAGTTATGGAGCTTTTCTTCTTTTTATTTTCTGGAATGAGTAATTTTATTGTTATTTGAGTTTGAATCCAAAGACTATATGAACTTAAAGTTTAAATGAAGGTTGTAGAAATTAAGACATCATAGATCATCTTATTTTCTAAAAAAATTTTCCCACTAACTTTTCCTTTTATGACTTTGAAAAGTATGTGTGTGAGATTGCTTTAATGGGCACATGTAAAGATTTAGCAACTTGCCAGCTCTAATGGGAAATGTAATTTCATTCTTTTTTAAATTTTCTTTCTTTTTTATTGTTATTTTATTACATTTATCCCTTTTTTCCTTTCCTCCACTCAGCCCATCCTCCTGCAACTTTGTATTCCACAGCTTCACCAAATTCACTTATTAGGTTGAATAGGTTTTTGGTGGAGCCTATACCTTGGTCAATCCCTACACATGATAATGTACATAGAAAACCCTACAGGCTCTGCCCAAAACCTATTCAACCTAATAAGTGAATTTGAAGAAGTTGTGGGATACAAAATCAATATTCAGAAATCCAGGGCATTTTTTGTACACCAACAATGAAATATAAGAAAGAGAAACTAGGAAAAAATCCCACTTACTATAGTCACAAAGAAAAAAAGTACCTAGGAATAAATTTAACCAAGGAGGTAAAAGACCTATAGTCAGGAAGCTATAGAATACTGAAGAAAGAAATGAGGAAGGCATAAATGGAAGCATAAAGCCTGTTCATGGATTGGAAGAATTAAAATCATTAAACTGTCCATACTACATAAAGCAATCTATAGATTTAACACAATCCCTATTAAAATAGGGATTTTAGTTCTCTATTTTAGGGAACAAAAAAGACCCCAAATAGCCACAGTGATCTTGAGAAAGAAGAATAAAGTAGGAGGGATCACAATACTTCATATAAGACTATACTACAAGGCTACTGTAATCAAAAGAGCTGGTACTGGAATAAGAACAGACACATAGATCAAGGGAACATAATAGAGAGCCCAGAAATAAACACTTTTCTCTATGGTCAAGTAATATTTGACAAAGGGTGCACAAGCATACAATGGAGTAAAAATAACCTCTTCAATAAATGATGTTGGGAGTACTGATCTGGTAATGTAAAAAAAAAATAGAAGTGTAATTTAATGTTTTTTTTGCATGTTGGTATTTGAATAATGTTTCCACAAAATACATTCAAACTGTGTGTGTGTATATGGGTTTCCATGATGCATTCTTAATTGATCTGACACTGCTTTTGGATAAATGAAATTGACAAAATTACTTTTCAATGTAAAGATACCATCATTCACAAGTCCTTTTATGTAACTCTTTAAAAATTAAAGAATAGTAGTCGTTTTGATAGGATACTTGTCTACTCCTTATTTACTTACCTACCAGACATGCATCAGCTGAGATGCAGAGCACACTCATTGAAACAAGCAAGAAGTAAGGCAGAAGTAGCTCATGAGAGCCATAAGCATGTCTGTGAGAATCCATAGAAAGAACACCATATGGAGGCAGACTCAGAGAGATGACAGGTGTCAAAATTACCCAGCACTAACACTTCTATTTTTAAGATGGGAAAAAGAGGGGAAATAAGATATGATAAAAAAAAGCATGTAAAGGTCACAGCCCTTTGAAAGAGCCCCCCTAAAAGACAGAGATTTAATCATAAAACTATGGAACACTTTCCCTATTTCACTTGTTAACACCTCTGAGGAACGTACACATGGAAATTTAGCTATACATTCCTACATTAAAAAAGAAGAAAAATTTCAAATCAATAGCCTAGTTTTATATCTTAAAGAACCAAAAAAAAAAAAAAGGAAAACCCACTAAACCCCAAGCTAGCAGAAAGCAAGCTATAATAAAGACTAGAATGGACATAAATGAAATAGAGAATAGAAACACAATAGAATCAATGAAGTAAAAGTTGGCTCTTTGAAAGAACAATACCATTGACAAACATTTAGTGAGACTAACTATAAAAAATAGAGGTAAATCAGAAAATAATGAAATATAAAATGCAGAGATTACTACTAGTTTTACAGATAAATAAAAATAAAATAATAAAATAATTTTAAGAGACTATCATAAGCAACTGAATGCTAACAGATTGGAAAACTTAGATAAAATAGACACATTCCTAGAGATGTACAAATTACTAAAACTAACTAAAAAATAAATAGAATATACTAACAAATTTAGAACTGGGTTAATTTATTAACCTAAAACATCTAAACAAAAAGACCAGGACCAGATTACTTCACTGGTGAATTCAACCAGAAATTTTAATGTGACATAATGAAATGCTTCTCAAATCCTCCCAATGACTAGAAAAGGAGCAAACTTTTTTATATCATTCTATGAGATCATCATTATCCTGATACCAAGACACACAAAGGCGCCACAAAATATATAGAGTGCATTTGAAGATGGATGCAAAAATCTTGACACAATGGTAGCAAACTACATCTACAAAATGGCAAAAGGAGTATTCACTATGACGAAATATGATTTATCTCAATAATGAAAGGGTGATTCAACATATGAATATCGGTCAGTATAATATACCACACTAATAGAATGAAGGGAAAACACATAGTTGTCTTGACATAAAAAATCATTTGAAAAACTCCAGTATTCTTTCATGATAAAAACAAAGCAGAATAGGAATGTACAAGTATTTCCTCAGCACAATAAAGAGCATCTATTAGTAACTCACAGCTAATATAATACTAAATGGTGAAAGACTGAATGAAAGTTGTGCCCCTAAGTTCAGGAACAAGACAAGTATCCCACTTTCACCAATATTTTTCAATATTCTATTGAAAGTTATAGAAAAAGAAATTAGGAAAGAAAAAGAAATAAACAGTAACCAAGTTGGAAAGAAAGAAGTAAAATTTTCCTGTCTGCAGAAGACATGACCTTATCTATGGGAAATATTAAGGAACCCACAAAAAAATCTATTAGACCTATTACAAGAGTTTGACAAAGTTGCTGAGTACAAAATTAACATTCAAAATTTAATTATATAAAACAATTTCATTTATAATATCATTTAACAAGAAAAAGACTTAGAATAAATTTATCTATGGTCTAAGATATGTAAAATAACTACAAAATATTCTCAAAAGAGATAAAAATAAATGGAAACCTGGAAAAATAAATGGAAAAAACTATAATAATAATTATAATAGCTTTATATTTGTATAGGGATATACATATAGAGCAATAAAAGAGAACGAAGTATCCAGAAGTCAAGCCTATCTGTTTATGGTCAAGTATTCCTGGCAAGGCTAGCAAGTCCATTAAATGGGAAAAGAACTGTCTTCTCAGCACATGGTGCTGGGACAAATGGCTCTTCATATACAATAAAATGAAGTTGGATCCTTACCTCAAATCATATAACTGAAATTATATAACAAATTCAGTATAACAATATTAACTGAAAATGGATCAAAGGCTTAAATATAATAACTAAAATCATAAATGTTTTAAAGAACACATAAGGGTAAATATTCAAAACTTCAGAACTGACAGTGGTTAATTGTATATGTTATAAAAGTTTCAACATGAAGTGAAAAAGAAATATATTAAGCTGCCACTAAATTAACATTTTTTTGCATCAAAGGACACTATAAATAAAGTGAAAAGAGCCCTGTCTGGTGTGGCTTAGTGGACTGAGTACCAGAATGCAAACCAAAGGGCTGCCGCTTAGATTCCCATCCAGGGCACGTGCCTGAGTTGCAGGCCAGGTCCCCAGCTGGGGATGCTCAAGAGGCAACCACCTTTTGATGTTTCTCTCCCACTTTTTTTCCCTCCTTTCCCCTCTCTAAAAATAAGTAAATAAAATCTTTAAAAAAGTGAAAAGAACCTACAGAATAGGAGAATGTATTTGTAAATCATGCATCTGATAAGGAATTAGTATCTAAAATATAAAACTAATTATTAATACTCAACAACAAGAATAAAAGCAACTCATTAAAAAAAGACAAAGCCCTTGGATTGTGGGCACCAAATGCAATATACAGATCATGTATTACAGAAATGTACACATAAAATCTATAAAATCTTATTAACCAATGTCACCCCAATAAATTTATTAAAAATAGACAAAGGATATGAATAAACATCTCTCTAAAGTAGATTTACAAGTCAAAGTGAAGCACATGAAAAGATGCTAAATATCATTTGTCATTAGGGAAATTCGAATCAGATCACAGTGGGATAATAAATTACACCCATTAAAATAGCTATAATAAAAGTGCTGACCTATATTATGGAGAAGTTGGAACACTTGCATAGTGCTAATGGAAATGTAAAATGGTACAACCGTTGTGGGAAGTAGTTTGACAATTCATTAAAAGTTAAACATAGAATCACCGTATAATCATATGATTGTATTCTTGGATATATTCCTAAAAGAATTGTAAACAGGTACCTCAAACAAAAATTTATATAAAAGTGTTCACAACAGCACTATTGTCAATATTGGAAGACAACCCAAGTATTTATCAACTGATGAAATGATAAATATAATGACATATTATTTGGCAATACAAAGAAATGATGTTCTTGTATGTATTACTACAAGAATGGACCTTAAAAATATGTTAAGTGAAAGGGATTGAACGTGAAGGCCATGTATTACATGATTTCATCTACAGGAAATATCCAGAATAGACAAATCCAGAGATAGATAGCAAGATGGTGGTTTCTAGGAGTTCGTGGGAGAGAGGAATGCAGAGTGACTGCAGAAGTCATCCAGGATTTCCTTCTGGGCTGATGAAAAGGTTTTGACACCCAATAGTGGTAGTTGTTGCACAGCACTGTGTATTTGTGAAGTGTAACTCATAGTAAATTTTATGTACTTTACTACCAAAAAAAACAACCCTACAGGCAATGAGCCAGAAAAACCTATGTTCTCAGAGAAGAAAAAAGAAACACATTTGCAAATATGAAGAACATTTTATAGCATTAAAAAACTAGTAAATTAAAAGAAAAAACTAGTAAATAAAGGAAGCCTTCTTACCTTCTATTTCTAATAATATTTTTAATACTCTTTGATATCTCATTAAGATATTATTTAATGAATCAAGAGCTTTAGAAAAGAATTACAATAAAATATTTCAATTTTTGGAAATACTACTATACTATATCCGACTTCTCAGTTCTTATCATATCTCACATTGCCCTGAAATATGTGAAAATTCTGATTGTCAGTAATACTTTACAAAGTAGTATCACTTCATGTTCTATTAAAAGGTCAGTACCTTCCAATAGACTCCCAGCTTCAGGCCCATTATATTTATTTATTTCAGGCCCATTCTAATAGCATAGCTATATTTTCTGCCCATTGGAGTTTTTCAGAATAGTGGGTGACTTAGAGGTCTCATGGTGGTCTGAAACAGTTAATGCACTGCACCTAAGCAAGTAGGGAATTTTGCTTGTATCATTTATTGAGTTCTGCTCTAACAGGGAGTCTCCTTCAAATTAATTAACATGTGTTTATGCTCATCATCCAAAGATAATAAGTTGTTTTCTGCTCATGAGTCCATCCTTCATATACATAACAAGCTTCAGAGTAGGTTTAGTTGGCAGAACAGTTCCTGGGAGGTGTCCTGAATTACAGAGATGTATCAGTTATGATTGGTTGGGATAAAGGCCCAGAAATGTTTTAGGCACATTTTGAGCTCTGGATAAGTGCTCATGATAAAGAACCAAATCTGGCAAAATCACAAAAGATTGTTCCTTAACCTGGCTTTAAGTGGTCCACTTACAAATTAAAAGGCTAAGAAGTTTAAACAATACTGTAGAATTCTCATTACATTTGTGAACAGAACATTTTCAATTATCTTTACAAATTGGAAATTTTAAAACTTGGTCAAACCCACTTCTTCCACCATAAACACAGCATGTAGTTCTGCTTTCTCCAAGTCTTAATTTTTGGCTTTGTTAAGTCATTTGAAAAATATTTATCACCTGCAAACTAGTCATTATTTTCCTGCTTATGGCATAGCTGACGAGAGAAAGGCAAATTATCTTACAAAGCATAGACAAGGTTAACATCATACTGGTTTCAACCTTAGACTCCAGTATCACTCATTTACTCTAGATCCTTGTTCTTCATTTTAGTCTGCATGAACACATTTCCAGAAGATATTTAGAGATGTCTAGACTTGAAGCTGATCATCTTGCACAAGATATTTCTAAAACCTGGATAAAGTCACAAGAGATCCCTAGCTTACTGATTTTAGTCCAAGAAGTTGTGAAGGTTTGGCTTCATCATATAACATGCTATTGGCATGTTGGAGATTGTGAACAATGAATAAAATATTTAAAAAAATGCAGTTCTGGCAGTTGTGGGTCATACCTAAAATAGATGTAATTAAGCAGATTTTGTTGTGTTTCATTATGAAATCCATGTCCTTTTAGGAAAAACCCAAGATACTAAAATTATATTCTTATTAAAATTTCTCAGATGTATCTGTGTTTTGTATACCTGGATACATTGTCTAGTTACTATCTTTGAACATCTAAATTTGAGGGGAGTGTATTTGGTGTTTCTAATCTACTTGTTCTAAATTCCATATTAATAATGTTTGCAGAATATAAATGGGTAATTTTTCATATATGAAGATCCTCAGAAAAGGAAGAATGTTATATTGTGTTTATGTTTTTCCTTGAGATAAGTAGATTATTGAAAAATATCTTTTATATTTTGTTGTAACATAAGCACAGATAAATATTGTTGGAATTACTAGTCATGGACAATGCCTGTCATCAAACAGCCTGAATGAGGACTTCATGCTTGTACATAGGTGTGTGTTTGCATGTGTACATGACACATTGTGTTATTGTACATGTGGCATGTCATTATATATGATTGACTAACGGTGTCTATGACTATGCAGAAAGGAATATCGCCTTGAAATTCTAGCTGCCATGAAAGAAAGAGAGAAATTGATTTTAGAGACATATATTTGAGATAATATTAATAGCATTTTTCTGATAGTGTCACATATTTATGTATTCAGTGTAGTTCAGTAGTGAAGTCACATATGAAGTTGATAAAAACCTACCATTTCATTCAAATTAGAATTATCTTTTGAACTGTAGTAACAGAATGCTGCCAAATCTCTGTGTGGCCACTTCAAATGTCTGTACCAGGGCTTCTGAAACTTTGGTGTGTGTCAGAATCACCTGGAGTCTTGTTAAAACACAGATTGCTGAGGCTCACATCCAAAAACTGAATTACTAAACCTCAGGTGAGTCCTGAGAGTTTTCCAACAATTTCGCAGATGATCCTGATGCTGCTGGTTCAGGGAACATTCTTAGAAAACCACAGACCTTTGCTAAAACAGAAGGTCTGTTATCACTTACCTGTGCTGAAAAAAAATTCAGGAACATAAACTTATAAAATATTTTATGTAAAAGGAGAAAGATTTATACAATCTGAAGAAAAACTAGAGTATCAAAATATTTTTGTACATGAAAGTTAGAAACATATTCAAACACATTAACATATTGATATGCTTGCACAACATACACAATCCAAAAATAGTTTTGTTTTATTTTTAATCTTTTTTATTGTTGTTCAAATACAGTTGTATCCATTTTCCCACCACCACTTTGCCCCACCCCACCCACCCTACCTCTCACCCTCAACCTGACCCCCCTTTGGCTTTGTCCATGTGTCTTTTATACATGTTCCCTGATGACCCTTCTCCTTCTTTCCCCCATTATCCCCTCCTAACCCCCTCCTCCCCTCTGGTTACTGTCAGTTAGTTCTTTATTTCAATGTCTCTGATTAAATTTTGCCTGCTTGTTTGTTTTGTTGATTAGGTTGTACTTATAGGTGAGATCATATGGTATTTTTATTACTAAAGCAAAATGTTGAGTGTCTGTGAGAAATATATTAAAGCTTATCATAGAAAAGTTAGAAGATATGAAATATTAAAACACCTATACTTTTAATTATTTGTATGTACATATAGACATCTATCTATATACCATCTATTTTCATTCTCATTATTAATGGCAGTTACAGTCTATAGTCTGTGCAAACTCTGAATTGGTGAACACTGTCTTAAGAAAAATACAAAATTAGAGCCTTCTGGGCACAATATTTTTAAAATTGATCTTTAAGTACCTTTTTAAATTTTTTTGTTTGTTTAAAGACACTTTACATCATATATCTAATTAATGTTAAACTCATGGCCTACTGGCTCTGTACCTCCTGCCCGGACCAATCCTACCTGACACATGTATTTTCTCCATAAGGCACATCGCAGCTTCTCCTGCTTAGAACCCTGGAGAGCACTTCAGCATTACACATGTGGGCCATTTTAAAAGTGAAACCATCAACCTACAAAAAGCACCAAAATGTGAAAAGTGTACTACAAAGCAGAATGCAAAAAAGGCATATTAAAATATAAGAGCTGTAAAACTAAGAGAGAGCATCATCTTGACTGATCTCAGGTGGAAATATGTACCGTGGGTGACAAATGTTTTGCCACTCTTGCACATGTTTGTGAATGACTGTGAAATACTGCAAGTATTGATTTTGGTATCACAAATGAGTAGAGAAATTTATGAATGTGAGATCAATGAATAATGAGCATATCCATCTATATATACTTATATGCTTCTATACCTATAAGAATGTGGACAATATGAGTCTAATATATGCATTTAATACCAATAATGAATCTGATGCCAGTACTGGAGAAGGATTACAGGTATAAACACTTGTATTTAGAGTCACCATACCTACTTCATTTCAGTTAACAACTTTGTTGACTACAGGCTTACATATCATGGTGAGTAAAATCAATCTGCCTAATTTAAATGTCACCTGCATATGACTCATTTACCTTATGCTCTAAGTGAACATGTAATAATGAATATAACAAAATATAAAATGGCATGGTTGGTCACCAGTAACAATTATATAATACTGACTTTACAAGACTATATAACTAGTGCTTAATATAAAATGACTTCCAATAATTGCCAAAAATTTAATTTAGGAATTCTATATTAAAATCATATATTTTATGCAAAGCAATATTACACAGAGAAAAATATAAAAATAGAGAAAAATTATCAAAAAGGAGAGAGCAAATATAAATTTCTGTAAATATGATTTCAGAATTGTTGAAACAATAATTCTGTGAGGAGATAAATCACCTTCAAAGTTACATTTTTAATATTTACCTACAGACAAATGGAGGATGAAGCAGATACAACATAATATTAATGTGTCCTGAGAAAACCCCTTTAGAGATTTCTAATGTTCATGCAATTTTACCTCTGTCAATGACACAGTTTACCTGATTAATAGCGTTAATGTACAGGAAGATTTAGATAGTGTGTGAATATCAGAATAAGCAAGACTACTGTGATAGCATCCAAATACAATCCATAGACAGACTTAAGACAATTAGTGTAAAGCAAAGCATTTAAAAAGTAGATTCATCAAGAACTAGAATCAAATTTACGTAATAATTTCCCTTAAATCCACAAGGAAATAAAATTGTTGCTTTACTCAAAGATATAAAATTCTGACAAAAATTAGTTTTCAGAAGTCAAAATATGCTTCTTTTGAATAAAATCCTCTTTCAGATATTGCCCAAACTTTTTACTTTATCTGCTTCTATTTAATTGTCAGTTATTCACTAGAAATGATCTTGGCTCCCACTAATTATCTTTGAATGACATTAATTATTTGTTAAGTTTCAGCAGATTTCTGCCATTCTTTATTTGACAAATTAGCACAATACATTTTAATTTTTAAAGTAGCATATGGTTATTTTCTACTTCTTTCCCTTTGTAACTCAACTTAAATCTTATTAAAGCTTCTCAATTATTAAGGAGAGCCAATTAAAATAAAAACAAGTGAATGGGTCAAGTATACTATTTCATTGATTATACAGTTTTCCTGAGAATGTATAATTAGTTACTGTGCATAGGGCTAGCATCACTAGGTTTTCAGGGCAGGAATTCCCTGACCAATCGTGTGGCAAAGTAGCAGGAGAGATGAAACGTCTCCTAGGGAAACACAATTGCTTCAGACTCAGAGTTCTGATCCTCAGGTTTGCCATTCCAGAAAATGGATTTGACTTCTCTGGAGAAAGCTTGTACTGGCCAAAAATCATAAGATTCACAAGAGACTGACATATAAACTACAAGTTCTATTTGTTGGTTACAAGGAAAAAAACAATATTGCCTAACAGGTTGGAACACTCATGGCAGCAGGACTGATACCTCCCCACAGCCACATTTACATAAGAAGAAAACACACAGGGCTGCTTTCAGAGCATGAAGTCAGAGAGAAGAGGTGGATGGGTTATATGACTATCTTTGATAGCCAAATACAATTATCTTTGTTGAAGTATATCCTTGCTCTTGAACAAAATGATAAAAATTAATTTTGCATTAAGACAAACAGCATATCTCAAAATGGTATCATGTTGGAATGGATATAAAACTTGTGGAATATCCATTCAACATAATACTTATAGTATTAAAAAAACAAGTGTATCAGTATGAAATAACATGGATATGTGGATATATGTCAAATATTGAATGAAAAAAGTAAATGACAATAATAAATTTGGTATAATGTTATTAATATAAAAATTCAAACATGCAAAGTATAATAATATCATATTTAAAAACACCTCCTTGCAGTAAAGCTATTTGGAAAAGCAGAAGAATGATAAGTGAAAAAAATAAATTTATTTAAAATTGGAGTAAGGCAGAAGGGTTCAAAAGAGCATTTGATTTTTGAAAGATATTTTTAATGATCTACTTCTTCAGCTGAGTTGTGATTCGTGTTAGTTTTGAATACATATTTTTGTTATTCATTCATATATCTATAGGTTGATAATACTTGATAGAGACTAGATAGATGATAGATGGATAGAGAGATAGATAATTTAAAAGATGGCAATTAAGAGTAGGATTCAGTTAACATTCTGGCCATCAGTATTCCAAAAATGATAGCTTTATTCAATGCAATATACTGGACATTTGAAAATAGGAGTTTTCATTTTTGATTTTACTTCCTCCAGTAGCTTCATTTTAAAATAAGATTACTTGTATATTTTGTTGCATTTACTTTTATTCTTAGTAATTTTGCTTCTCTTTTGCCCTTTACCCTTCATTCAGAATAGATAATTGGGCCATGCAATGGAAGACACTACGTAAAGATGCAAAGAACAAAACTTACCTACTGATGGCTTTTGAGTTTCTGAGTGGAATTTAAAAATCACCAGATAAGTATAATTTCTCAAAATATTTTTACAAATGCCACAACTTAGAGTAACTGCAGGCATAAATGCATGTTAAAAACTAATATTAGACATAGAGAGGTTCTTCCTTAGAAGTAGCCACTTTTCTCACCCAAATAGAGAAAGGGTAGAAAAACATAATGTCTGATGGCAAGAAAGAAATTAATTACCTGTATATTTTCCTGATAAAAAGGCTTCTGACCCACTGTACTAGGGTTAATTCCTGGAGTATAGATGGGTGAGCTGAAGAACAGAATCCTAGGTAATTATGAAGATAAATGAGTATGAAGTTTGTGACCAGTTTCCCAGGTGGATTTTCAAACAAAGGGTTAACATACTCTTAACTCTCCAGGAAAACTAAAGCAGAAAGGACAATATAAGGTATAAAGGCCTGGGAATTGGGGTTTTGTTCGGGGAAGATGTTGTTTTGTACTTTTGGTCTTTTTTATTTTTAGCTTTAGAAAGTCAAGGAGCCCAAAGATTGATTAGTTGAGTGGTGGGTTTATGAGACTTCATTATGTAAATAAATTTGAACATAAATATATATACAAGGAAATCACAGTAAATAAAATAAGAGCATGCATGGCCTAAACAATGATAGTGTGTTCTTAACTATATAAATGTTTACAGTAATTTTGTGCATCATAGCAAAATTCAGAAAAAATTTATCAAATTACATTGTAAATAGTAATGTCTCTTCTATATTTCTCCATTTTCTCTTTTTGAACTATTAATTTGATCATTGGACATCTTAAATTAATTATCTGTTTCCTATTTCTCCTCTACTTTTCATCCCTTTGACTCTTGTTCTATTTTTATGGGAGATGCCCTCCACTTTAATTTTCAACTATTCATTTGAACTGTCATATTTTTAATAAACAAAAGCTTATATTTTATTCCTCAAATGTGTCTTTTCTGTGGTACCCTTTCTTTAAATTTTATTTACCTCTAATTTATGCTCTAAGGATTCAGCTTTCTTAATCTGATGCATCATTTGCCCTTTGTCTATTTATTGTTTTGCTACTACTTTCTCTACCATTCTCCATTTCTTTGTGAGTATATGTCTTTAAA
This sequence comes from Tonatia bakeri, assembly GCA_004024845.1. Taxonomy (NCBI): domain Eukaryota; kingdom Metazoa; phylum Chordata; class Mammalia; order Chiroptera; family Phyllostomidae; genus Tonatia; species Tonatia bakeri. Next base: position 135,522 of record PVIA01003850.1, on the reverse strand, counting down.
TTTCTTTGTTATTTTTCTCAGTTTTTCAAGAAGTTCTCTATCATTAAAAATTTAATACATATATTTAGAACTAGGTTTACATATCTATCTCTAGAGCTTAACCAGAATCTATATTATACTTACAAATAAAACATGAAATATTTTACAATTTTTCTTCCCTACCTTATATCTCCTCCTCCTCTACCTACCCCTCACATAGAAATAATCAGACATTCTCATTCTATAGTTTGTATTTTTGCTTGGTAATGCACAGTTAATATATATATATATATATATATATATATATATATATATATATATAATGTTTGGGAGTAACTACAAAACCATTTGATAATCAGGGCCATGTGTAGTTCAGAAACACAGTTAAGCACAAAAGTCTTGGGAAAATTAGCTATATCCACTCCTAAGTCTTAATTTTCTTGTGGCAAAACTGTAATAAAAATCCATTCAATACTCATGTCTTATCCATGTAGGGCACTGTGTAGAATAAGAAGAAATCAATAGCAAGTCTAAGAGCTGAGAATTTTGTTTTTCTTATTAGTCTTCAAAATAACCTAAGGATATTGGAAGAAAAAATTATTACCAGGCTTTGTTTATAAATGAAAAGTGTAACAACCAAATTCTTTATGCTTCAAGTATTTTTAGATTGGACATAAAGTTTATCAAGTAAAAATCCTAGCTTTTAATAAACATTGTCTATATTTTTCTTTTGGTTAATTGAAATTTGTTTGTAATTCAAGGCTTCATTCCAACAGAAAAAGAAACAGTAATTTAATCTCAGTTAATCAATCTTTTTTCATGTACCCAAGAACCCACTCTCATGACATCCTCTCTCCTGCAGATTAAAATTAATTTTCTGGTGGAAGTGGCTTACACAGAGTGTATTTTGTTGATCATTGTTATCTATGTTGACAACAGCTGGGCATCGAAGTCCTCATCAGTTCTCACAAATCATGAGGTCCAAGGTCACTATTGTAACTTTTTTTTTACCTTTACTACATGACTACTTTAAATACTATACTTTTCAGTTACTTTGATAGCCCACAGAGGACAGGAGAATGGATTTCTTGACCCTCCTGTACACATCTGGAGCTGTGGAGAAACTCTCTTAAAACTACCAGCACCAGGAAAAGGAGAGACTCTTCAAAAAATGGTGCTGAGAAGAAACTGGACAGACTCATGCAAAAGAATGAAACTCAGCTACTATTTTATTTTACACCATTCACAATGAATGAATTAACTCAAAATGAATTAAAGTCTTAAATGTAAGACCTGAAATCATAAAACTCCTAGAAAAAAACATAAGTAGTAAGCTCATTGAGATAGATTTTTTTTAAGAAACATTTTTTTGGTTTATGTTTTTTTTAAAGATTTTACTTATTTATTTTTAGAGAGAAGAGAAAGGAAGGAGAAAGAGAGGGAAATAAACATCAGTGTGTGGTTGCCAGTAGGGCTCCCCCTACTGAGGACCTGGCCTGCAACCCAGGCATGTTCCCTGACTGGGAATTGAACTGGAGACCCTTTGGTCACAGGCTGGCACTCAATCCACTGAGCTATACCAGCCAGGGCTACATAGATATTGATAATGATTTTTCTTTAATCTGATACCAAAGCAAACCAACAAAGCAGAAATAAAAGAGACAATATCATACTAAAAAGCTTCTACACAGCAGAAGAAACCATAAACAAAATAAAATGCAATCTACCAAATGAAAGAAAATATTTGCAAAACCTATGTGTGATAAGAGATTAACAACCAAAACATATAATGAACTTATACAACTCAATAGTAAAAAAAAAAAATCCAATTAAAAATGGCCAGAAGATCTGAATAGACATTTTTTCAAAGAAGACATACTGATGGCCAGCAGGTACATGAAAAGAGGCTCAATATTATTAATCACCATGGTATGCAAATCAAAACCACAATGAGATACTAAACATTATTTTTTAAAGACATCAAAATAAACGTTTGAATTGTTCAAATAAAGTATGACATGACAGGACAAACTATTATGTAACCGTTAACGTGTATATTTTCAAGAGATAATAATGACACAGGCTGTGTCCCTGAATACAATGTTGTATATAAAATGCAGGATATGACATGATTGCAACCACATTAAAATTGTGCTTACATAAGGAAATGGGAGCCGGGGATCTATAATCATTGGTTAAGAATATTTTGCTGCGGTCAAATCACCAACGCCTGGATCTCAGTTCTGCAATAACTAAATCACTCTGTGCACTGTTGGCCAGGTTAGTATGGATAAGATTGCCTCTATACAAAATGAGATAATACAAATATATGATACTTTGTGAAAAATCCTATGAAACTATGCTCAAGAAATGAGAGCTAATAAGTGTTTTAGATTTTGTTCATAGTTTAAAATTTGTACCTAGCATTCTTCTTTACACTGACCAAGTTAAGAAATTAAATGTTTGCTGTACTTTGGAAAACTTTTCCTACCCCTCTTTCGTCATACCCTTACACACACTCCCTGGAAGCAACTGCTCTTCTTAAATTCATATTAGTCACCTTCTTCAGTGGCATTGTTTAAAAATGTCTGCTTTTGAACTTTATGTATTTGTTATGATTACATCATAATATTTCAAACCTAACTTGTTTCCTTTTCTTAATATTTTTAAAATTCAATGGTCTACACACGGACTATTGATTCATATTTTCTATGCATATGATTCAGTGAATAGATAAATCATAAATAGTGTTTCAATCTAATGTTGATGACATATTGGTTGTTTCTATTTTTTTGATATCATAAAAGATGCTGCCATGTACACTCTTGTACATGTCTCCTATGTACTTATGCCAGAGTGTCCCCAGTTTCTACCTAGAATTGGAATTGCGGGTTGTGGGTGAGGTGTGAGATGGATACTGAGCCAGCAGTATCCATCGCTGCAGATGCTTTGTCGAAACACGAGAAAAACATACACAGGGACAGGGACAACCGAGTCCTGTGGGGAAATAGGTACGAAACGGCCACTCTCTCTAGTGGAGAGCACTCCGAGTCCCCAACTGAGTAGGCTTTTATTAAGAATATAGACACAGTTTGTGAATTGCAGTCTGGCAGGAAAGATCAAAAGGAATAGGTAGATTTCAAAGGTGCTGACAGAACTCCCGCTGGGATTCCGAGCTGAGAGTTTATTTTATCACTTAAAAAGACTACAGGACCTAAAAGGCTAGTTTTGTTTCCTGCCTGTGCCTTCATGTTCTAATTCAATAGCATCCTTCAGCAAGCAGGTCTCACAGGATCTTGCATATTCTGTGTCCCAGGCCTGATTACCCTGGGGGTCCACCGACTCTAGTCTGGACTGTATCACCCCTGTTATTTCTGCAGGCCTGAGTCGGGCAGAGGAGACAAAGGCAGCCAGGAGACTTGGATTTCTCATAACTAAAAACAAGGACTCAGGCTTTGACAAAGCCCAGGGGGCAGGGGTCGATGTCCATCACCCCTTCGTTTCCACAGTCCCCTGAGTCTCTTCCCTGAGGCCTCCACATGATGATGCCTGTCTTAGGTGATTCCCTCCATGGGAAATATTACCTGTCATTGGCTAATTGATCAAGCATTGGAGGCCAGGCACAGAAGAGGCAGTGTTCATGCCAGGGAAATAAGTTTTATCTCCTTAGTGGCTCCTGGTTTGGAAGTCTCTCACTCAACCTAAGTTGCGGGGGATTACAACTTACTGATACCAGGCAGGGTGGACCTCAACAGAGGTGCATGTTCATTTAACTGATCACAGCTTCTTCTTTGACTCTGGGCTCCACGGATTCCATTGATTTTACTGTCCACTCTGTTGATGTTGTTGAGAGCCATGCTAGACTGGCTAGCCCTCAGTAACTACTTATTTCTTCACACACACCCCTGTTAAAGGAGAGGTACAAGACAATACTAGGCTGTTTACAATATTCAAAACAGGCTTTTCCAGGAATGGGGATATCTTTGTAGTGCCAAGTACTTCACAGTAACAAAGCACCACCAGAAAATGGCATCTTCTAACTATTTCTGTAGAACCCAAGTGTTCTTTCTGGCTGACACATTTCAGCTTTTTCGTTACTGATGAGACAATATCTACTCTCATGGGCATTTTTTTGTCATCTAGATTTGTGTTTTAGGCATGAAATAAAAGAAAAGATATTTCAAATAGCAAATCTTTTAGGCAAGCCCTTTTTTTTGTTGAATGTTAGTATCTTCAATCCATTATCAGCATAATTATCAGTGATACACACACCATTAGTTCATGAAACCCAACCAGCTCTCAAAAGCCCAACCACCATCAGCACTTCCTTGGCTGCGTTATGATATGAGCTGAGAAGGCTATGTCTTAATTCCAGCTCTGTTTTAATGATGCTGGGAGAGATGCTCAGGCTTTTAAGTTACTGCAGCAAAGCAGCTGGACAAACTAAAGCAATTTTACTTCAGACCAAGGTAAACAAATCATTTTCATACCTTGTTTTCAGCTTTCATTCCCCCAGAAAAAATATAGGACAGCAGTGTTTATGGCATATCAAGACATTAATTATTCTCTGGATAAAAATGAAGAATAAAGAATAAAGTGGACTATATATTTCTAACTGGATTTGAACATGAACAATTAATAAGAAAAGAATGTGTTTACTCATCACTATTTTTTATTTTGATTTCTTTTCTTGGAAATGTGCAACATTTTAGTTTCTCTGCCATCTATTCCTTAAGCTAAGGGGAAAATCTTTGTGGAATTCCCCCCAATTACTTGTTTTGCACATGTGTTTACTGTAGAAAAAATCACATTAAAGCAAATTTTTCTTCATTTAAAAATAGCTATGCTTTGTTGGTTTAACTGAATTATAGCCAGGAATAAGTTTCAACAGAACATATACATAAAAACAACAGACTTCGTTTCAAACTCTAAAAAAGAGGTAGAGAAATATTTTTGCTAAAAACTACAAAAGTTTATATGATTTTATAAATCTTTTCTCAAAGGGATACTACCAAAATAAGTGTAGATTTGCCTTGAGCGTTCAGGAGCACAGACTGAGGGAAGTCTCTTCCTGACTTACCAGAGAGCTTCATGCATGACTTGAAGTGAATTTATGTATTCTAAGGGATGACCTGGATCAGAAGGCAGAGGGAGGGGACAACATGTCAATTGTGCTTATCAGGTAGAATAAATAAAATAAAATAAGACAACACATTCTTTCTATATTGATTAAGAATAAACCTGTCTGAGTGTAACAGCAAATCTAATAATGAGCTTATCTAAATTAGTTTTGATTTTTCTCATATAAAGAGAACTGCAAAGCATTATATCTGGGGCTAATATGCTGGTTTGATCATGCGATCAAGGACATGATAGTGTCAAAATTTCCTCTCTGTCATCTTGGGAATGTGGCTTACAATCCTCCATCTTGTTACCTCATGGTTACGTAGTAGCTGCTTTACTACAAACATCTCATCTGCATTTCAGGTAGGAATAAGTGAAAGGATATAGGTATGAAAGAATTTCCTAGGAGACTCTTCCAATAATTTCCATTTTCATTTTATTTTTCAAAAGATAATGTCAGATCAGACATGCCTGTTTCCATCTTTTGAAAGAACCACTAGCAGAAGGGTGACCGTCAGGGACTGAGGAGTGATGGAACTGGACGTGCTAATCAAAGATGCACACCTGCAGTTACACAGTGGTAAATGCTGGCGATCTGACTTCCAACATGGGGAGTGTAGCTAACAATATTGTATTGTGTAACACTTGGAAGCTACTAAGAGAGTAGATCTTGAATGTCCTAACTATTAAAAAAATGGTAACTATGTGAGGTCATGGAAGTGTTACTAATGCTACAGTTGTAATCACTTTATAATATGTAAGTGTATTAAATCACTACATTGCATACCTTACACTTACACAGTGTTACACTGCAATTACATCTCAAAAACCTGAGGGGGGGAAAACAACTAACTAATGAAAACAGAAAATATTCATGATGACAAATTAATTTTACCTGTCAACTTGAAGGGTGTTTTATTAGCATTTAAATCAGTGAACTCTGGGTAAAGCAGATCACCCTCCCTAATGTATGTGGACCTAGTCCAGTCAGTTGAAGTCCTGTTTGGAAAAAACAGACTCCCAGGTTGGGAATTCTCCAAAAGACTGTCTTTGGACTTCATGTGCACCATTTATTGTATTGGGTCTCCAGGCTACTGGCTCACACTGCATATTTTGGACTCACCAGACTTCATAGTCATGTAATCCAATTCTTTATAATAAATCTCCATCTTCACATGTACCCATTCTATTACTTCTGTTTCTCTGGAAAACCTTAAGTAACACAAGGCATGAAGCTCCATGACATCCTGTTTCTATGACTAATTTTTTGATCCTCATTAGTATTTTACAGTTTTCTTCATATAATTTTTTCACTTTGCTTAAATGGTACTTTAAATGTGTTTTTTGTCCATCACACCATCTGATTATTGTTTCTAACCATGAAAGCTCTTAGGTTCAGTATGTTAATTTGATACCTAGCCACTTCATAAAGTTATTTTAGTTTTTTTACTGATATTATACATGTAATTATTTTCAGAGTATTTGACATACAAATATCATTGAATATTAATATTTATCTCCTTTATAATGGTTATAAATTGCATTATTTTCTTTTTTCTAACTGCATTGACTAGTACTTTCAGGAAAGTATCACCCTTATCTATTTTTGAGATTGAAAGGAAAGCTTCTCAGTTTGGATAAAATATGTTAAAACAACAAATTTGGCAATAAGCTTCTGAGGTTTGAAGGCAGGTTTTGTCTTCATGTTTCTATCCTACCCAAATCACCACTGTGCCTGCAAATAAAACTAATATATTTGTATACTAGTTGCAGAAAAATATAATTTTAGTGAAAAAAATGACAAAACCATGAGGTCAATTTAGCAATCCCTTTCTACCTTCACACTGCATAATTGTATCAATGTCTTCAAAGTATTGAACTGCCAGCTATCCTGTTTTGATGTGGAAAGGGTTTCCACTATGCTCACTTAACCTGTGGAGTTTGTGGCTCATCTGAGAGATACAAACTCTCTTCATATATATATGAGAAATTATATATAAAGAAATTATATATTTAAGAAATTATATATGTATATGGTGCACAGGTTCAAGGTCATGACTATCTTGAACATTATGGCTTAACATTAGACACATACAAACATGTATGCACATGATATATGTAATAATATTTATATGCCCCCTAGAGCAAGGGGCATAAAGGAAATTATAAACAAATGGGATCTCATCAAAATAAAAAGCTTCTGCATGGCTAAAGAAACCAGCATTAAAATGAAACCATATGGGAGAACATATTTGCCAATGGTACCTCAGAAAAGGGTTTGAGCTCCAAAATATATAAAGAACTCACATAACTCTACTCCAGGAAGACAAATGACCCAATTAAAAAATGGACAAAGGATTTGAATACACTGTTCTCCAAGAAGGGTACACAGAGGGCCCAGAGACATATGAAAAAATGCTCAGCATCACCACCCATCAAAGAGATGCAAATTAAAACCACAATGAGATACCACTTCCCAATGGTCAGAATGGCTATCAGAAAACAAATCAACAAACAAGTATTGGAAAGGGTGTGAAGAAAAGGGAACCCTAGTGCATTGTTGGTGGGAATGCAGACTGGAGTAGCCACTGTGGAAAACACTATGGAATCTCTTCAGAAAACTGAAAATGGAACAGCCTTTTGATCCAGTAATTCCACTGTTGGGATTGTATCCCAAGGACCCTGAAACAAAAGTTCAAAAGAACCTATGTGCCCCCAAAGTTCATAGCAGCACAATTTACAATTGCAAGTGCTAGAAGCAACCTAAGTGCCCATCAGTAAATGAGTGGATCAAAACACTATGGTACACTTACACAATGGAATACTATGCAGCAGAGAGAAAGAAGGAGCTCCTACCCTTTGCAACATCATGGATGCAATTGGAAAGCATTATGTTAAGCAAAATAAGCCAGGCAGTGAAAGATAAATACCATATGATTTCACCTATAAGTGGAAACTAATCACCAAAATAAACAAGCAAGCAAAATATAACCAAAAACATTGAAATTAAGAATAAATTGCCAGTAACCAGAGGGAGGTGGGAGGGAGTAATGGGGGGCAAAGGGAAAAGGGTTATCAGGAACCCTTTGTCCATAAAGGACACATGGACAAAACCAAAGAAGGGTAGGATCAAGGGTGGGAAATGGAAATAGCTGGTGGGGAGTGATGAGGGGAAAATGGAGACAACTGTATTGGAACAACAATAAAAAAATGTGAAAACAAAACAAAAAATAAATAAATGAATACTGAAATAAAAACCAGTTTGTTTGTATCTCTAAGATCAGCTGTGACTTCCATTAATGTTACTGTTTAATAAGGAGGGTCTCAAAGAGTAATTCTTGTGCTCTAAAGTCAGAGTATATTTCCAGAAAGAGGTGTTTAGCTCTCTCTGTGATCATGCTATTATTTAAACATTTTCCCAGTGAGTGGGGGAGATGTAGACATTTTCATGTACTATCATTATTCTCAAAAGTACAAATCCTATCTTCTTTAATAACCAGCACATATATTCTCAGATTTTTCTGAAACCAGAGATGAATATAGCCTAGGAAATCTTACACACACACACACACACACCACACATTTCATTTATCATGTCTTTGTTACACAAAAATATGTATTGGGGGTTAAGTAAATTATGCAAAATCAATAACATAGCAAGTAAATGTTAAAGCCATGACTCAAACCCCAACCTGTCTAAATCCAAAGCACTTGTCCTTCTAGTGCACTACATTCTTTATTAAATCTGGAACACAGCACCAGAACATAAATACGATTAAAATTATTTTTACCTAATCATTCATGACAAATGTACATGTTATCACAGAAAACTAGAAGATTTGAGCTACATTTTTATCTGCATGTAGAGCTGAGAATTAAGGAGAATAGACTATCCTATCTTATAAGAGAGAGAAAGCTTTCAAAAATAAAATAGGGGATTTCAAATGAATACAAATAGAGAATACTGTAGACTTTCCCATTCCAATACACACAACATCTAATTTCAACAATTATTATCTCATGGCCAATCATGTCTCATCCATACTACTCCTTTCCCATTTATTCTCTTGCCTGGCATGACATTGCATTTAAATAGGCCCCAGGTTTCACTTTATATCAACTGTGAATGATGGAGTATTATCTATAAAATATTACACCTTAAAAAAATAAGGGTAATACTGTAGTCCTACCTTTAAAAAAACTAAAAATAATTACTTACTTCAAATAATGTCAAAAACTCAAATTTTCTAAAAAATTGTTTATTTAAATCAGGATCTACACAAGAAATATCATTTTCTGGATTACTATGTTTAAGTCTCTCTGTCTCTCTCTCTCTCTTTTAAATGTATTTTGTTGAGTATGCTATTACTGTTGTCCCATTACCCCCCTTATCCCATCCACATTCCCCCCCTTGAGTTCATGTCCATGTGTCATAAGTGCTTTAGCTTCTACATTTCCCATACTATTCTTGCCCTCCCCCTATTTTCTACCTACCATATATGCTACTTATTCTCTGTACCTTTTCCCCCTCTCTCCTCCTCCCACTCCCCTGTTGATAACCCTCCAGTGATCCCCATTTCCATGTTTCTGTTCCTGTTCTAGTTGTTTGCTTAGTTTGTTTTTGTGTTGGGTGTGGTTGTTAATAATTGTGAGTTTGCTGTCATTTGACTGTACATGTTTTTTATCTCCTTTTTCTTAGATAAGTCCCTTTAACATTTCATATAATAAGGGCTTGGTGATGATGAATTCCTTTAACTTGACCTTATCTGAAAAGCACTTGATCTGCCCTTCCATTCTAAATGAAAGCTTTACTGAATAGAGAAATCTTGGATATAGGTCCTTGCCTTTCATGACTTGGAATACTTCCTTCCAGCGCCTTCTTGTCTGTAAGGTCTCTCTTGAGAAATCAGCTGACAGTCTGATGGGAATTCCTTTGTAGGTGACTGTCTCCTTATCTCTTGCTGCTTCTAGGATTCTTTCCTTCATTTTTACCTTGGCTAATGTAATTCTGATGTGCCTTGGTGTGTTCCTCCTTGGGTTCAACTTCTTTGGGACTGTCTGAATTTCCTGGACTTCCTTGAAGTCTATTTCCTTTGCCAGATTGGGGAAGTTCTTTATTATTTGTTCCAATAAGTTTTCAATTTGTTGCTCTTTCTCTTCTGCTTCTGGTACCCCTATAATTTGGAATTTGGGACATTTAAAGATGTCCTGGAGGTTCCTAAGCCTCTTCTCATTTTTTCATGTTCTTATTTCTTCATTCTTTGCTGATTGGATGTTTCTTCCTTCTGGTCCACCCTATTGATTTGAGTCCTGGTTTTCTTCTCATCACTGTTGGTTCCCTGTACAACTTCTTTTATTTCACTTAGCGTAGCCTTCATTTCTTCATCTAATTTGTGACCAAATTCAACCAATTCTGTGAGCATCCTGATCACCAGTGTTTTGAACTGTGCATCTGATAGGTTGGCTATCTCTTGGTCATTTAAAAGGATCGGTTTTGTGGTATTCATTTCTTCTTCTGTTTGAGCCATCTTTTTTTCTTTTCTTTTCTCTTTTTTTTTTTTTTTTTTGGTCTGGTCATGCCTGTTACGTATGAGGGGTAGAGCCTTAGGTATTCACCAGGGCAGGGCAACCCAGTCACAGGATTGTGATGCTGTATGTGGGGCAGGGTCTGAGAGGGAACAACAGCACTTGCTCCACTCTCTGTGGACTTCAGTCCCTTCCACCACTTCCCCCAAGCAAACTGTACCTTTCTGGTGCTGGTTCCCATGTGGGTGGGCTTGTGCACCCCATGGGTCTTTCCAATGACCTCTCCTGTGAGGCTGGGAGTCTCTGCCTGTGCCTCACCTCCCACAGGTGTTTTCAATTAGTGCCCCAAGGTTCTATTTCCTAGCATTGGGATCCTGGGTTGTGCGCAGTGCCTTGCTTCACAACCGCCACCTCACTGGGTCTGCCAGTTGCCACCCCTTGGCTGGGGTTTGCCAGCCACCACTTGCGTGCCCAGGGTTCACCTGCTGCAGTCTTACACACCTGGTCCCAACACTCTTTGTGCCACATGACCCCTTCTGCCAGACTCCTCTCCTCCTACTGGTCTGGATGAACTGTCTATTTTAGCTCCTTGGTTGTCTGACTTCCATACAGTTCAATTTTCTGTCAGTTCTGGTTGTTATTCTGTTTCTAAATTATTGTTGTCCCTATTTTGGTTGTGCAAGGAGGCACAGTGTGTCTACCTATGCCTCCATCTTAAGTCTCTCTTAATCTCATTTTCACTCCCTTTTGTTTTTAAAGTAATGTTGTTTCTCATTTCATTCTTTTGCTAAGACTTGCAGTATTGTGATGTATTAATACAATTATTTATTTATTCATAACAGAAAATTACTCTTTAAGAAAAAAAAACATTTCTATAACAAATGAGGAGTTTTGGTGAGGATGTGGAGAAAAAAGAATTTTCACAAACTTTTGGTGGAAATGCAGATTGGTCCAGCCACTATAGAAAACAGTATGGCGGTTCCTCAAAAAATTAAAAACAGAATTGTTTTATGGCCCAGCAACTCCACTTCTGGGTATATAGTCAAAGAAATTCAAAACACTAGTTTGAAAGAGTATATGCACCCCTATGGTCATTCCAGCGTTATTTACAACAGCCAAGCTATAAAAGCAACCGAAGTCTCCATCAATAGATGAGTGGGAAAAAGTGTGGTACATACATGCAATGGAATATTACTCAGCCATAAAAAAGAACAAAATCTTAACCATTTTTGACAGCATGGGGGGACCTAGCAGGTATTATGCTAAGTGAAGTGTCAGTCAGAGAAAGTCAACAAATACCTTATGATTTCATTTACATATGGAATCTAAACAACAATATAAACAACAAAACAGAAACAGAGTTAGAGATACAGAGAACAGACTGATGGTTGCCAGTGGAGAAAGGAGGATGGGGGAACTGGATGAAAAAGGTGAAGGGATGGAGAAGTACAAATTGGTAGTTACAAAATAGTCACAGGGATGCAAAAGTGCAGCATAGGGAACATAGTCAATAATATTATGAAACTATGTATGATACCAGTTGGGTACTGGAATTATTGACGGGGGAGGCATTTTGTTAAGTATATGATTGTCTAACCACTATGCTGTACACCTGAAGCTAATACAAAATGATATTGAAAGGAAACTATAATTTTTTAATACATTTTTTAAAAAGAATCGTATCTATTTTAATACCCTGAGGTAAGAATTCATATCAATAGGGTAAAAAATTTAATTATTTTCCTGTAATTACTAATTTTCAGGAAAGTGACAAATAAGGTTTTTTTTCTTATTTTCGTTTTGTTATGCTTTGGTCTGAAATGTATTATAAATACTACAGATTTAAATATACTGGTTATGATTTAGTACAAGTGTTATTTTCATTATTCCCAAATAGTACCATTTTGGCCAGTAGTTGTTTCTTTACATTGGTTCATGATTTTTTGTTTGTTATTTTTTTTGTATAAACCCAGTTTTTGACAATAACCTTGCACTATGATTCACCATGTTACAGAGTCATTTTACATCTTTTTCCCCCATTCTTGGAAGCAGCTATTTTTCTGTATATCTTTGTATCTTTTATTGGGAGGTAGTATTCAGATACCACAATCTGGTTTATGGATATTCTTTGTTACTATGTGTTTATTTGTTTTAGAGAAAAATGTAACAAATTCATACATATATTTCCAAATTTAATTCAGAAGTACTGGGTTTTATATTTAATGGTTCTAATTTTTATGGGTCTATTTTCTTTGATGAAAATGGTGCATTGAACATATTAACATTATGACAAATATAAGATTACTAAAATAATTTAGAATGTTAAAATAATTAAACATTTTAATGTATTGATAGAAAAGGATATTAAAAAGCAAAAGATAAAATAAAATGCCAGCAAAATTGCCACAGCTGTGTGGTTGTGTATACATGCATGCACACGTGTGACAGTTCGAACATTTTTTGGAAACGTATACAATACAAAATAGCTAAGTGGGTATTTGAAAAAATAATATATTCCAGTTATTGAAACTTAAAATATTTCTTACTAGGAAATGTAGAATTTAAATGTGTCTTAAAGTTATTTGAAATATTCTTTATTGGATCTAATCTACCATAATGATACACAGGATAATTAGTTTTTTTATTTTGCTTTTAAGAAAATCAAAAGTTTGATACACATGTTTTAATTTCTACATCTATATTTAAATTTGCAGTCTTATAAATATTCTATATAATTTTATTTATTCATATACATTTATTTACAGTTTATAAAGTCTAATTCACAAATGAAAGTACATTTATGGAACTATAGCCTCTCTCTGGCTTCTACACCTTATTTTCTCCTTCCTCATGGAAGTAACCCTTCAAAAATGTTTTTCTTGATTCTTTATCAATTTGAAATATAAGCAAACATGATACAGAATCTTTCTACTTCTTTCCTTCTCATCTTAAAATATATCCTGGAGATTATCCCATAACATTTGAATAGCACTGTATTTACAGTTTTTATTTGTGAACAATTAAGTTATTATTCTGTTGCTAGTAACAAAACCCAAAAGCTACAATGAAGAACCTCTGAAGTCTCTCCATATTTTTGTGACTATATCTAACAGATATATTTTCTGTATGTCAGATCACTATATAATGTATAAATCATACTGCAATAATGTATAGGCAATTTTGCTAGATATCCCAAAATTCACTTTTATTGGTGTTGTGTGATTTTGCATTCCTCACAGAAATGTGTTCAAGTGTCTAGTCCCCATAGCGACATGGATATATTTTCAAATCCTGAGATTCTACCAATGGAGTAAATGAAGTAAATTGAGCTATCTCTGCATAGCTCAATTTCAAATTCTTTTTAAGTAAAGTTGAGCATCTTTCATGTGATCTAGGGTCATTTCACTTACATATATATCTCTGAATACTCTAATAACATCTGAATAACATTTATATCTATATGTAAGTAAATGAGAGAGAAATAGATAAGATAGACAGAAAGGTACTGTACTGGTAATTTAAATATCTTTCTCTACTTTGTTCATGATGCTCTTCCCTGCTGTTTATTTTCAATTTCATGAAGTCAAAATTATCAATTCTTTCCTTTTCATAGCTTGATTTTAAGTCATGGTTACAAAATTTTTCTCATTCCAAAGTTATATAGCATTTAGTTTATATTTTCTCTAGCATTTGTTGAATATAATTTACACCTAACAAAATACGTACTTTTAAGGTATATAATTTGATCATTTTTGATAAATATAAATGTTTGTATAACCACCACTCCACTTGAGACCTGTGACAGTTCTATCACTCCACAAAGCTCCACTCTCCCTCTTTGTATTCCACCTCTCAGTCATTCTCTGCCTCAGGCAACCATCTAACCGCATTTCATCTAGAATAATATTTATGGTATTTATTAATGATGTGAGTATCTGGTGTTCTTTCAATACATTGTTGATGATGGACATTTCTATTCTCAGCGAAAGCCTATTATAAATAAAGCTTCAGTGAAACTCACGTAAAAATGTTTGTGTGAAAAATGTTTCATTTCTCTTGGGAAAATACCTGGAAGTGGAATCAGTGGTCTAGATAATAAATGTGTTTTCACTTTTCACTATCTGCCAAACTTCATTTTCAACATGCTTGTACAATTTTACATTCTGAGAAGCAATGTATGAGAGTCTTATTTCTTCTACATGCTCACCAATACTCGATATTTTCAGTTTTAACTTTAATCAACCCAGTGGGTGTTTAGTGGTACCTTAAACTGTATTTAATTTGCAGCTCTTTAATTAATAAATATTTCAGCTTCTTTAATGAGTATATTAGATTTTTATAAATCTTTTGTAAAACATATTTTCAAGTTTTTTTCATTCAAGAGCTTGTTGATTTTATTTTATTATTTTTCTCAAGGTTTGGATGAGTATGAGTGTTTTTCCTTTTTTATTTTTATTTTTTAATATATTTTGTTGATTATGCTATTACAGTTATGCCACTTCCCTCCCTTCATTCCCCTCCACCATGCACACCCCCTCCCACCCACATCCCCCCCCCTTTAGTTCACGTCCATGTATCATACTTATAAGTTCTTTGGCTTCTACATTCCCCATACTATTCTTACCCTCCCCCTATCTATTTTCTACCCACCATCTATGCTACTTATTCTCTATACCTTTTCCCCCTCTCTGCTCCTCCCACTCCCCTGTTGATAAACCTCCATGCGATCTCCATTTCTGTGGTTCCGTTCCTGTTCTAGTCGTTTGCTTAGTTTGTTTTTGTTTTTGTTTTTGTGTTAGGTGTGGTTGTTAATAATTGTGAGTTTGCTATCATAGTTTTCATACAGTACATATTTTTCATCTTCTTTTTCTTAGATAAGTCTCTTTAACATTTCATATAATAAGAGGTTGGTGATGATGAACTCCTTTAACTTGACCTTATCTGAGAAGCATTTTATCTGCCCTTTCATTCTAAATGAAAGCTTTGCTGGATAGAGAAATCTTGGATGTAGGTCATTGCCTTTCATGACTTGGAATACTTCCTTCCAGCGCCTTCTTGCCTATAAGGTCTCTTTTGAGAAATCAGCTGACAGTCTGATGGGAATTCCTTTGTAGGTGACTGTCTCCTTGTCTCTTGCTGCTTCTAGGATCCTCTCCTTATCTTTAATATTGGCTAATGTAATTCTGATGTGCCTTGGTGTGTTCCTCCTTGGGTTCAACTTCTTTGGGACTGTCTGAGCTTCCTGGACTTCCTAGAAGTCTATTTTCTTTGCCAGATTGGGGAAGTTCTCCTTTATTATTTGTTCCAACAACTTTTCCACTTGTTGCTCTTCCTCTTCTGCTTCTGGTACCCCTATAATTTGGAAGTTGGAACATTTAAAGATGTCCTGGAGGTTCCTATGCCTCTTCTCATTTTTTCATGTTCTTATTTCTTCATTCTTTGCTGATTGGATGTTTCTTTCTTCCTTCTGGTCCACCCTATTGATTTGAGTCCTGGTTTTCTTCTCATCACTGTTGGTTCCCTGTACGACTTCCTTTATTTCACTTAGCGTAGCCTTCATTTCTTCATCTAATTTGTGACCAAATTCAACAATTCTGTGAGCATCCTGATCACCAGTGTTTTGAACTGGTAGGTTGGCTACCTCTTCATCACTTAGTTGTATTTTTTCTGGAGCTTTGATCTGTTCTTTTTTGGGGGCAATTTTTGTGTCTTGATGTGCCTGTTACTTATGAGGGGTAGAGCCTTAGCTGTTCACCAGGGTGAGGCAACCCACATTGCTGAGTTGTGACACTGTATGTGGGGAAGGGATCTGAAAAGGAACAATGGCCTTGCTCTACTACCTGCTGGCTTTCAGTCACTTCCTCCGCTTCCCACAAGCAAATTGGGCCCTTCAGGTGCTGATTCCCGGGTGGGTGGGTTTGTGTACATTCTAGGAGCTTGTGAGTCTCTCTAACGAATTCTCCTGTGAGGCCAGGAGTCTCTCCCACTGGTGCCTCAACCCCCACAGGTGTTTTCAATCAGTGTTTGGAGGCTTTATTTCCCCAAGCTGGGGCCCTGGGTGCCAGGGCCCTGGGTTGCCAGGTCAGTCTCACTCACCCTTTGTTTCACCAGGTTTATCTGCACATGAATGTGGGAATGCCTGGTCCACCGCTGCCTTGCCAGCCAGCTGCAGCCTTTCATGCCCCACTCCACAATACGCCACCTCACTGGGTCTGCCTGCTGCAGCCTTACTTGTCCCAGTCTTCCAGCTGCTGCCTTGCAGCAAATCCTCCTCACCCCAGCTGCCCAACTCTTCCCCTCCTACCGGTCTGGATGAATGTGCCTTCTTTAACTCCTTGTTGTCTCACTTCCATACAGTTCGATTTTCTGTCATTTCTGGTTGTTTTTTATTTTTAAATTATTGTTGTCTTTCTTTTGGCTGTGCAAGGAGGCACAGTGTGTCTACCTATGCCTCCATCTTGGCCAGAAGTTGATTTTATTATTGAATTATTAGAGTTCTTTATATTATATTTAAAATGATTTTATTTGGTATATAAACTGTGACTGTATTCTCACAATCTTACACTTTTTCTTTGTAGTGTTTCATGAGGATTAAAACCACATTTTAACATAATCCAGTATATCAATTTTCTTTTTATAGTGTACATGTTTGTGTGTTGTGTGTGTGTGTGTGTGTGTTATTTAAGAAATCTTTGCCAATCCCAAGGTTAAGTTTTTTCCCCATGTTTTCTTGTAGAAGTGTTACTGTTTTAGTTTTTGCCTTTAAGTCTACAGTTTATCCCAAGCTGGTTTTGTTCTGTTTTGTTATTCAGTATGATGTCAGGCAGGGATCAAGATTAGATTCTTTCCATAGATATATACCCAGTTGTTCAGAATCATTTATTGAAAATACTGACCTTCAAACATTTAGTTATATTTGTATCCATTTTGAAGATCAAATGACTACGTATTTGTGGGCCTCTTTCTTGACTTTGTATTCTTTTCTTTTAATCACTTATTTTAATTATTGTATGTGTTGAAATCAGGTGGTTTAATTTCTTCATCTCAACTCTTTCTCAAAATTGGGTTTGGCTAGTTAATGTGTGTGCATTTTCAAGTAGATTTTTAGTTAGCATGTGAATTTCCACACATGTGCAAGTGTACACACACAGATCACATATGCTGCACCCACCACAGGAAGCTGCAAGGATTGTGATGGCACTATACTCATATGTATCTTCAAATCAATTTGAGGAGGATGTACATCTCAAATACATCAAGTCCTCTAATCAATGAACATATGTGTTTCTGTTTTGCTTGGATCTTGTTTAAAATTTGTCAAAAATTTTTATATTTCTTACTGTATGAATATTATATATCCTCTATAAAATTTGACCTATTTTTGTAATTATTTTAAATAATTATATTTTATTTTCATTTTTATTGCTAGTATATAGAAATATCATTGAATTTTGCATATTAACCCTATATCTTGAGATTTTCCTTAGTTTATTTATTATTCCATGAACTAAATCAGTGAACCGTATCCCTGAAGTGACCATCCCCTACAGAGTTACATCTGAATCTCTCAAGAGGGGAAAATGCATAGAGGAATGCTTGACTTGAAGAAAAATTATATTTATGGAATTCTAAATAAACAATTATTTTAGAATGTAAAATTTTAATATGTAATAAGATTTCTTTATTTTTTTAGGAGGGCTTGACTTGAAAAAGTTAGGTTGAACATGGAGCTACAAAAATGTTTTCCACTATTTCTCAACTATATATATTTCATTTATAAATGTTAGTGTTGCCGTATATTTGTACCTAGTTTTATGTATTGTTTTATATATTAAATATATTTAAATAGATAAAAAATCTAACCACATTAAAAGGATATATATCATACATACTATTTATGTTGGAACAAAGATATTTGTTTGGTAACTCCTCTTTAAAAATTTTATTTTATTTTGTTTAGAACACTTGACATGACATCTGCCCTCAGCACATCTTTAAGTGTACAATACACAGTTGTTGGCTATAAGTACAATGTTACACAGAAGATCTCTACAACATATTCATCTTGTATCACCGAAACTTCATGTCCTTTGATCAACAACTCTCCACTGCCCCCTCTTGGTTCCTCAGCCCCTCATGATCAACATGTTAGTTACCCTTTGATTCTATGAATTTGCCAATTTAGATACCTTATATAAGAAGAAACACACAATATTTATTCTTCTATGACTAGCTTACTTCACTTAGCATAATGTATTCAAGGTTTATCCACAATGTAGGACATGGAGGATTTCTTTCCTTTTTAAGATAAATAATATTTTATTATATGTAAATATATTTTCTTTATTTATTCACTCATTGATAGACATTTAGGTTGTTTTTATGTCTTGGCTATTGTGAATAGCTCTGTGATAAACATAGGAAAACTAATATATTTTCAAAATCCTGATTTCAATTATTTTGGACATATATCCAGAAGTAAGATTCCTGTGTCATATAGTAGTTCTATTTTTAATTTTTGAGGCATTTTCCAGATTTGCTACACCATTTTGCATTTTTCTCAACAGTGTACAAGGGTTCTAATTTCTCCACATCTTGGCTGATGCTTGCCTTTTTTTTATGATAACCTAAGAGTTGTGAAATGATATCTCATTGTTTTGATTTGCATTTTCCTGATAATTAGTGATTGAGCACCTTTCACATACCTGTTGGTCTTCTATGGAGAAATTTAAGTCTCTTGCCCTTTTTTAACTTTGGTTATTGGTTTTTGTTTGATTGTTTGGTTGTTTTTGCTATTGAATTGTACATTTAGTAACTCTTAGCTTTTCTTTTTTCTATGTTTTTATTTTTGTGTATGTATATACAACCCACTCCCCCAATTTCGGGAAACACATATTCTTGATGCTATGATGCACTTCATAAATCTTCTTTAGTTTTAAAGATTTTTATAGTTTATATTTTTATAGTTTACAAGTTTTTTAGGTTGTTTTTTAGTTTGCTTAATAGTAAGTTGTGCAAATATTGTCTTAAAAAGTATTTCAATAAAATATCCGCATATATTGTTGTTTTAGTTTATCATTTAGATTCTTTACAGTTTTATTTGTTGGGTTTTCTCTCTCTAAAGAGAGATCAATCCATTTTTAACCTAGGTCTCTTAGTTAATGCATAAACTTTATATAAATCCTGGGTTAAGGATTGAAAAACTGCCTATGGGATCACTAAGAGGGTAGGTAAGATTTTTGAATTTCTTAATGCTAACGATTTTCTGTACCTTATACCACTTACTGTGATATTTTCTACAAGAGAAGAAGATGGTTTTTCCAGTTCTTGAATTTATATCTGCCTCTATTTCTATTCTCTCCATTTCTGTTATTAGCATTATACATATCCCAGGCAACCTTGAAGAAAATTTTACTCCAACTTTACCTTCCATTAATGTATATCCAGTTAATCATTATGTCCTAGGGATTCTGCTGCCTAGAAGCATGTACCATCCATTTGTCCCTTTATCCAATAAAATCTGAAATAATTATGGTATCACTAATGTCACCTCAGATGTATGTAAATTTGCCTTCAGAACATTCTTCAAAGCAAGTTCTCAACATATAGAATTTCTCTTCCCTGTGTGACTTTCTCTTTCTCCATAGCATGCCTGCCTTTTTCACATATTTACATATTCCCTTAACTGGTATATTTCATTGATTTCTACCTAAAACAGTCCACAAAGCAACACTCACGTCATATGACATCCATGTGTTCTTGGACACCCCTGGTTAAAGGTAATTTCATCTCTTCAATACTCTTTGATGCTTTATTTCTTGCTTGTTCACTTGCTATTTTGTCTT
Source organism: Tonatia bakeri (assembly GCA_004024845.1). Classification (NCBI taxonomy): domain Eukaryota; kingdom Metazoa; phylum Chordata; class Mammalia; order Chiroptera; family Phyllostomidae; genus Tonatia; species Tonatia bakeri. The sequence continues at coordinate 115,048 of PVIA01003850.1, read as the reverse complement.
GTGTTCATTGATTAACTTGTGCTTAAGTTGCCTGTCCATTTTGAACAGGGAAACATGCTAAATTTTCCCTCTACCTGTGCACTTTGATTACATCACTTAATCTTCACAGTGATATTGAAAAAAAATGACTCTATTTTAGTTATTTAAAAGATTAGGAAAATGAGGTTTGGGAAAGTAAACTAAATTGCTAATTATAATTTTACTGGTAACCACAAGGGTAGAAACTTAAACTCAAGTCCCCTGGACACACATCTTGTGCTGTCTAACTGTTATTTCTATTAACATAATTTCCAACAATGCTTCAATATGGAGAATTTTAGAGAGATTACTTTTCTTAATAAAAATACTCAAGGGATATGACTCATAGGAATGCCTTGTGAGCTGTGCTCTGAGTAAATTTAATCATTCCATCCACCTACTAGATACCCAGCATAACACTGTGTCCTTTGGAAGATATAAGAACAATGAAACTAAGTTTCTGCATTTTAAAAACTGAAATTTATCTGAGAATATTTTACAGACATTAATATAAATGAAACATCACATCTAGTTCTCAAATAAATGATTTTAATCATTTGTTCTGCCAGTAAATAAAAATATAATAGAAAAATATTTTTACTAATTTTATGGGAAAATATGGCACAACCATCCTACCAAAAAATTCAAACAATTTTAACAGAAGGAAACACAACAGTGGAACAGAAAAAAACAATTTTATATTCATAAAAAACTTAAAAATAAACATACATTGTATATAATATATAATATAGCAGCACTGTGTTGCAATCACCAAAAACAAGAGACTCGCAGACAGTGGGTGGTGGCTCGCAGATGCGAGATGTGACAGAATCACTCACAAGAAAGTGCAGTTTTAATTTTTTTCAGTTTTCTCCACCATGTTTTTCAATAATTGAAGAGTTTGGGTTATATTACATTGAAAATGCACTCAAAATAAGCTGAGCAAAAAAGATAAAAGTAAAGCCTTTTAAAATATGTGGAAATACCACACGTGAAGTTATAGGAGTTGTAGAAGATGCTTCTGGTTGCCCCATATCCTTGGTTAAGTCTGCAAGCACACTGTTGTGGGCGTGTCACCCACGATGTCAGTGACCATGTCTACTTCATGGGATGCTCTTCGGAAGGAAGGTTTGTGTAATGAGAAACTGGGACTGTGTTCCGTCTGAATTTTCGGTGTTGAAGTGTAATGTTTTACATGCTATTCAGTGTCTTTTGCATAAGATGACATTATATACATTTTATATATTTTTTTCAAAGTTGTTTTCCAAAAGCAGTATACATTTAAGAGAAAAATTTTATAAGGTGAAGCTTTGAACGTTTGTATTAATGCAATTACAGTTTGGGAACTGAGTTAACACGAGAAAAATGTATTGAAGTATTTTTGGGAATATTTTCACTAATTCACATTACTTTGAACATTAATTAAATTGTTTACACTCACAGGCTTCAGTGGAAAAGATGTCCGAAAATACTATTACTTAAATGCCCCATAGCATTATAATGTAGAAGTGTCAATTGAGAGGATATGTTTGACAGCTTAGGGCAGTTATATTTGTGAATTTTTTAGGAGTAGTATGAGGACATTTTTTTCTTACCTTTTAAAATGTTATCTTAACTACAAACATTCCTTAAAGATAATGATTTATATGACATTTATTGAAGTAACTCACAGTTCTTTTTAAGGAATTGACACAGATACTTGCCAATTATATTAAAAAAAAAAACAAACAAAAAACCCTAAAATAATGTCTTAAATAACTAATCAAAGCATTACCTACTACTTTGCAAATTAAACTGAAGTTAATTTTCTTGCAAACTATGTTCCATATATAACTATTAACTGAAAAGTCTTTTGTTTAAAAAAAAAAGTACAGAGGCTCACACACCAAATAAGTTTAGAAAAACTCTCTCCTTTTGAAGATTCATGGTGCAGTTTGTTATCTTGCAAGTTACTATATGTTTTGCTCCAGAATTATGCTTGTTGTGCTTTTTAATACAGTATTTCCCAAATTCATTTTAACTACAAAATTACCTAATAATATTGCCTAAAAATAATATTTTATTCAGAAAAGACCTGTGTGAATAGGAAACTGGTGTAATAAGGGACTGTCTTTCCTGCAGTGAAATCCCCATGAATAATATTGTTCACAAAAGCTTATTTGGTAATTTGTGTGTGAAAATTTCAGAGTAATTTTTATCTAGCAAGACTATAGAACTCTAATAACACCATCAGGTGACAAACTACAATCCATTCAGCCATCAGTTTTGTAAATAAAGATATTTTGGGATACAGATACATACATCTGTTTTGTTTCTTCATTTTTTCATTGTATTAATTTTATTGGGGTGATATTGGTTAGTAAGTTATATAAGTTTCAGGTGTACATTTCTATGATACATGATCTTCATATTGCATTGTGGGCCCACCACTCAAAGTCAAATCAAATTTTCTTACTTTATACTTGACCCTTTTTACTCCTTACTTCTACCCCACACCTTCCCCCCTGGTAACCACCATGCTGTTGTCTTGTGTCTGTCGGTTTCTGTTTATTTATTTGTTTTTCTTGTTTGTTCACTTTTTGCTTTCAGTTTTTTTTCTGACATGTGAGTGGAATCATGATTTTTAACCTTTTTTGTCTGATTTATTTTGCTTAGCATGATATTCTCAAAGTCAATCCATGTTGTCACAAATGACAATATTTCATCTTTTCTTAGGGCTGCATACTGTTCCATTGTAAACACGTACCATGTCTTCTTTATTCAGTCACGTACCAAAGGACATTGCAGTTGTTTCCATGTGTTATCCACCATGAATAATGCCACAGTGAACACAGGGGTGCAGTTTTGTGTATTTTTTATATCTGATATCATGCTACAACTGTAACATAAAAAACATCAAATATGTACTAACTGGTGCTTTCAGAAGAAAGTTTGTTCACTGCAGATCTGTATGTTTTTTAACAACTGATCAGAATATTAGTTTATCAGGATATTTTAAATTTAAGATACACAACTAAAACATGGGCCATGGAAGATCTGCAAAGGTGGGCTAAAAGGTGATTTTATGCAGGCCCAAAGTATGAACCAGAAAGAAATCTGAGACCTAACATTTTCACCATTCTCAGTCATACATAATTGTGCAAGTCCATGACAATTTTAGAATGGCAGAATTTCAGATTGAAGTATCATCAACTGTCCCCAGTGGCCATTAATTTTTTCAATAATGCAATTTTAAAATATCTAATTTGAATTGTAGTAAGAGATCACAACATCCGTGCTGACATTTTCAAATACAAATGTCATTTGTGTGGTTGTAGATCATGACAAATAGGAAATGATTCTAGCTATATCACTTATGCATCTTGGCATGGGACTATTAGCCTTGTTCAAAAGGTCATCTTGTGTATTTGTTAAAAAGTATGACATTTGTTATGTCTTTATAATATCAGCTCAAATACACATTTATTATGCCCATGTATCAAGAGGTTTATTATGATATAGCTTTCTAGCTCATCAAATTAGAAGATATTTCCTGGCAAAAGAACTGCACAGATTACTAGAAAATATCACGCAACGAATAACATTATAAATGTAAGTTTCCAATACAAGAGTGACCTAAGAAGAACTACGAGATGTCTTCAAGTAGGAAGCCTATTACTTATACAAACTATGCCACATACAAGAACAAAGTTATGTACGCCAGATATTTTTCAATAAACATTCCAAAGAGCTGTTTTCACCTTTTCAGAATACAATGGCTAGACAAATTATACACAAAAACCTTTTCTTCTTATTGTGTACCTACTATGTTGCTGCTATTACATGTAAATCCTTTCAAAGCATCACAGTATCCTTTTATTTAAAAACAGTATAAATAATATCACACTTTATTTTGACTCAAGTGGAATTAATAAAAGTGTTAAGTTCTTTTTCTGAGGTAGGATGTTATTTGTAGAATCTCTGAGGGACTTAAGAAGAAAGTGAACCTGGATTTTCGTCCAGACCTACAAAAGGCTTGTGTACACACAACTTCTGGAGTCTGAATTTACTATTCTGAAAAAGGGATGTAGTATTTATCTTTAGGGCAGTAGGGCTTTTAACATAAACTTAAAATATCATGCTCTGATAAAAAGGGAAAAATGGTCAAGATGGAATGTGACAAAAAATTCATACATTTAAGGCATACAGTGTGATGTTTTGACGTATGTACATAATGTGAAATGATCACTGCAGTCAAGCAATTAACATGCCCATCATTTCATATAGTCAGCTTATTTTTTGGATGGGGGCTAATAACACTTAAGATTTGTTCTCTTTACAAGTTACAAGTGTACAATACAGTATCAATACAGTCACCATGCTGTACAGTAGGTCTCCAAAACATATACATCCTGCATACCTGAACCTGTGTACCATTTGATGAATGTGTTCCTATTTTCCCCACCCTCAAACCCCTGGCAACCACTGTTCTATTCTTCTATGAGTGGGCTAAAGAATTAAGTGGATATTTCTTGAAGAAGATATACAGCATATGAAACGATGCTTAGCATCACTAATCTTCAGAGAATGTAAATCAAAGCCACAATGGAAGATCACCTAACATCTATTAGAGTGGCTATTATCAAAAAGACAAAAGATAAAAAAACACTGGTGATGTACTGAGAAAAGGGAACTCAACACTGTGGTGGGAATGTAAATTGGTCAAGACATGGGGAAAACAGTCCGGAAGTTCCTCAAAAATTAAAAATAAAACTGCTATATGGCACAGCAACCCCACCTCTGGGTGTGTCTTGGTCTATCTAGGCTGCTATAATAAAATTCCACATACTGGATGACTTGGAAGCAACAAACACTTATTTCTCACGATTCCAGAAGCTGGATGTCTAAGAACAGGGTGTCAGCATGGAGGCCTTCAGCAGGTTGCACACTTCTCATGTTACCCTCACATAAAATGGAAGGGCCTACGGGTCTCTGTGATGCCTCTCTTTTTAAGGCACTATCTCCATTCGTGAGGGCTCTGCTCTCAAGATCTAATTACCTCCCAAAGGCCTCACCAAATAAAACTATCAACTTTGGGGGTCAGGATTTCAACATGTAAATTTTATGCCATATACGGATGATGCATCAGTCGAAACATATAATTTTATAACAACTATCACCCCAATAAATTTAATACAAATATTTTTTAAGATTTAAAAAAATTGAGGGGACACAAACAGTGAGACTATAGCAGGGTATTTATCCAAAGAAAATAAAATCACTATATCAAAGAGATACCTATACTTTCACGTTGATTATAGCATTATTCATTTGTAATAATATGGATAAATCTGAAGGAAAATGTGAAAAGTGAAATAAGTCACAAAAAGACGAATATTGCATGACCTCACTTGTATACTGTTGGCAATGTCTGAAATTCTGGGCATGTCTTAGCATAAAGACAATGCACAGAATTTAAAAAGCACGGTCTTCAGTCATCCTGTTAATGATTTATGTGAAGCAGATCTGGAGGCAGACTCAGGTCAGGGGCTGAGATTGGACAGTCTGAGTGGGGCTCCATCCGCTGCTTCTCGGGGAAGCAGGCAGTCACAACATGTTCAGGGAGTCACCTGTCTGCACGACCAATTGAGAATTTAACAGCTCACGCATGAGGCTTATATCTGAGGAATCTGGGCTGCGGAAGGCCAACAGGCAGATTGTTTTAAAACATTAGATAACCGATGGGGTCTAAACAAAAAGGGAAAGTAAATAGTAACTGCCCTCTCATTCCCAGTTTGTTGCCTTGTAGTTCAAGAAAGCCTAGGTTACCAAGTGGCTGTGTGAGGCAGCTGCATCAGAGGGAAGGATGGGAGTCACAGGAGTTCCATGAGGGAAAATAATTACAATTCATATGTGTTGTCTACTATTTTACTGATTCAGTCAAAAAATATTTACACTTACTCTGAGCCAGCCACTAGAAAAAACCTGAGGATATACTGTATTTATATAATATATATAGGGTGATTATTCTCAAAAAGATTTCAGTTAAAAGAAGAGACAATCTCACATTCAAAAATTGCAAAATAATGTGATAAATAATGTTATAGAATTCACTAAGTAGACAGAAAAAGGGAACTTAACCCAACCTTGGAAGTCAGGCCAGAGGAGTCCACACTAGAAGTATCACTATCTCTAATAGGGCTCAGTGATTCAATGCAAGAAGTATACATATTTATTCAACCTAAACAAAAGAACTGTTTTGGGCAAATATGCTAATTAAAATGTGGGATTTGCAATCCAGCTGCCTATATGTACTGAAACAACAGTACAGGATTCTGGCTTCACTCTTCAGTGTATTACCTACATACTAAATTATTTTATCCTGTGTGTCAAAGCCAGTATTTAGGGTATTGGTCTGGCCTATAAAAAATGACATCCCAATTAACTTTCCCATCAACTTGAACTCACCCTCACATATCAAGGAAGTTGGAAATGCCCTTGTCTTCTTACTTTCTTAGTTCTTCAACCTACTTAATAGATGAGATCAATGAATTAAGCTTCCCCTTTTTAGCGCTACCTCTGTGCTATTTATTTCAAAGGCATTCATGGAGCACTTTTCTAAGAGTTTCCTAAGGTCCTAAAAGCCCCATTCAAAATACCATATGTGCACAGACTCAATCAAGTGCAACCATCAAAAATTATGTTAAAGGTTATGGTAGGCCAACTACAGCTTCAATCTTAGGGGAACTCAGTGCACAAGCAACTAGTGTGTAGTTTTCTGAGCTGTAAGGGTTTTTTTGCAAGTAGAATGGTAGAACACATCCTATGGCACCATTTGTTTATGCCTGTCTTATGTGTGTTCCCGCCCTGTCCAAGTTCAGTGTGTCAATTTTAGTCCTGTGTCAGACTGGGACTGTTTATCACCAATGGTGCTGCTGTCATACTAAAATGTTTCTGTGGTTGGCTAGTCTCAGATGCCAAGGTAACCATCCTGATATGTGTTACATGTAACTAATAAAGGCTATCAAAGCAACGTGTCTTTGTGTTTCATGCAGTATTTTCTAGAGACCTAATAAGTATGTTATAATGCTGAGCTTATGTTCTCATTTTTAGTTACTTATTATCAAAGGTCTTGATAGGAATATATTGATCTTTACTACCACAGAAGTTTCAGGTTATAAACAGAGAACTCGAGTTAAAGTTATTTTCTTTATAATATTTTATGTCAAACTCCATGCAAAAAAATAATTTTATAGAGCATTTGACACTGGCTAGGGCAATTTCAAAGTAAAAGAATGTCATGAAATTCTCTCAGGCCTCTAAGCTTTCTTTCTCTTTCTTTCTATGTGTCTCTGCTCCCCAATGCTGGGTATACCAGTGATGGCATCAGCATTATGTCTTCTTTCCAGATTTAATCCTTCTTTTCCCCTCTGGAAAGCCAGAATCATAAGCTTTGGAGTTCAGACATATTTTGACTTATGCCTCTACTTTGCTTCACTATTAATATGTATTAATTTATTCATTCATTTAGATTTTCTAAGCCTCAGTTTCAGCGTCCATAAAGTGATAACAATGATTGCTCCATAACCACATCAGTGACAATGAATGTACATCATTTAAAACGTTATTTGACACACGATTGGTTTTAAAATAATTATATATACTATCAAAAATGAAAGCATTTGTCTTTTACAAGATAATTAATTTGATGTTTTCTCTCTATATCGATATTGGTAAAATAGCTGATAAAGAATGAGTAGTCTCCTGATAAGGTCCATCAAAATGATCCTAGGGACACTTACCTGCTGTACAAACATTTGTAAAAATGTTTAACCTGCCAAGTTATGAGAATCCTAAAGTTTTAGAATGACTGATTTTTGGGTCAAGGCTTTGTTTTCTCAGGCATCTCTTCTTTAACCCCCATACACACAGAAGTATAGTGTATTAAGCTGTTATATGCCAACAACAATTTAATAGGAATTAGTTGGCATCATAAATTGGAGTGCTCAAGTAGTGTACACTAGGGTGAAGTTTTGGGTGCAAGGTACTTACTAAGGATCAACAGCTGTGAAAGAAAAAGTGAGGAAGCAGAATGGGGCAGAGGGGGAAATTTACTCTGATAGGTCCTACAAAGACTTGGTCAACCTGTAGGAGAGGTCTGGAGAGAGCGTTATCTATCAGAGTTGCCTTATTTTGAGCTGAAGTGACTGCATTTATACCCCAGCCTTCTCACTCTTCCAGAACAGACTACCCAGGGAAAATGACAACCTCTGGTGAAAACTGTCTCTGCAGCTGGGCCCAATCATAAGAGAGTTGATGGTTGAAGACTCTCTACTGAATGCAACTCCGCAGCAGAGTAGCCCTTACCTGGGGGAGGTCTGTGTGGCACATACGCGTGTCCATCACACTGAGATTAACTAGCTGTATTTGAAAAGAGTGAAGTGGACTTAGATGTAATGAGACAACAAAAACATACATTTTGCTGAGTGACTTGAAACGGATTCCGATTTTGGTGAGTTAGAATCACACATGGTGCTTCTTACCTACTAAGAAAGCCTAGATCCCTGAATTCATAAAATAGGAATAGAGAGGATAACAGAGTGAAAAGGGAGAAATCCCTAGACAAAAAGGTGAGAGAATCAGTGGTACATTTCACTTATATCAGGTCAACGCAGCCATTTATCTACTTAGAATGAGGCGATCGATTCTTTCACTATTTGATTTTCCTCCCCAAGTGGCATCTTGTCTAGCTAGACCCCCTTATGTTCACGTTCATATTCATTCCTTCATTTGTCAGCCTCACTTCTTCCACTCTTTCAAGGGAAAAATGTAACTCTGTTTTGATTGCTCTGGTGTGCTTTCTAAAATCAGGGAAGTCGCCACCCAAAAACACTGGAACAACTAAACGACTCATTACGTAGCTTTGTGGCAGGTGTGGGGGTCAATGCTCCCCCTTAGTGATCTGGGGGTGCTTATAGGTCCCCATGCAGAGCTAGTACTTTCAGCCTCTTTCCTCTCAACAGAAAAGTGCCGTTATTTTCTCCACCCCCAAATCACTTTTTTTTCTAAAAAATCTTATGCAATGCTGATGCAGAGTAATTTAAAATATGGAATTAAATATCAATAAACTCAAGGGGATAAAAAGCACACACACCTACAAGTTATATTACCCTGCTGGGCCATTATGTAGGCATTGTCAAGCTTTAAAAATCACAGTTTTAGAAAAATAATCTGTGCAACCCAATATCTTATAAAAACAGCAGAATGCTTTATTTCACACACTTGCTTCTCATGTTATGTCTCCATGATTTTCACTTACTAAGTAGCATCATTCAGCCATGAAAATATTCTATCCAGGAGCACAGAGCTCACCAGGGTTTTTGTTCACGAAATAATCAATATCATGATTAAACTTTTCATCAAATAAGAACTCAAGGTCTGAGCTTTAGACTTTTCATACTGGGTTGCACTCATGATTTGAAAATCCTTGAAAATAGTGTATTTCTATAAATAAAATACAGAAATAATGTTCTACACGGAAAAGATTAGATCTACTCTCAAATCCCTATTACTCACAAAAGGCTGGTATTCTGCTGAATTTGTGATGAGACAGAACTTCATTATGTGGCCACATGCTATTATGTTTACACTTCAAAAGGTTGGAAGTTAGCAGGAAACATTAACATGTGCCTACTGAAAAAAAAATGCATGCTGATATCTTTTGGACTACTTGTAATTATTGTCTTCACCCCTTTCCCCAAAAAAGAGATGCTTATAAAAATAAATTTTCTAAATTTGGTATATATTGTGTAACACAATTTAATAGCAATGTGAGGTACTTAAACTATGCTAGGTTCTGCATAGAGTCTCTCCACCTCATCAGATACTTTGAAATACTTGATTTTCTTTTTAAGTTCCTCTATTATTTGGTTGACAAACTTTTATAGAAACTTAGGTGATTCTTACAATTGTAACACATAAAACCTTTAACAGGGTGATTCTGAGTTGTCTTAAACACGGAAATATTGTTTTCAAATTTAGAAAGATTTCAGCCTAAAATATAAACTCTTATGTTCAATATTTTCTAATATAAAGTATTAAAATGAAGTCAATGATATCTTCTGTAATTGATGCAAAACCTTGATAAGTTTTAAAATGTTTACCAATAACACCACAATTATATATGCCTATACAACTTAAAGGGCTGACTTTCTAAAGCAAACTCTTAGAGCTGCTACTTCCATTTTCTGAGCGATTTAGAACCGGAACTGTTGGCCAGGATGTGACTGAACCCTTTCCACTGATGACACACACAAACCCTATTTACGATTGTCAGTCCCTGCACTACAGAAAGATGGAAGTGCTGGTTTGGGACACATTCCCCAGATTTAGGACCTAACAAACTGGTGCCTGACAGCTCTGGCTCTTGGAGATGATACTATGTTTGTTGTTCTTAAATTACATAATTGATTTTTTTTTCCTGCAACTCTAAACATCTTTGAACTTCATGGAATTTCTCATTCTTACAAGATACATTATATGTTTTAGAACCACATAATGCTTTCAAATATGAAAATGATATTTAATTAAAATTTTTCTGTTTCTCATGGCTTCTATTTATTTGGTCTTGTCAAAATTTATTCTTTTTAGCAATGATAGGTTTCTTCATCCTCTAAAGAGGTCGGATTGCTCTAGGTTATTTCTAGTATTTATGATATAATAGAATCTCCAAGTTGAGGTGTATTTTAAAGTATATTTAGCCTATTTTACTCATCAAATGAAAAAGAATCACTTAAAAAGAATAAAAAAGTCAATAGCATAATATGAACTTTTAAAGAAATGTGAACCATTTATTTTATCATTGATTCACCATGTTACTACACTCAACTTCTTATTAAGGAAACCATATAAGTTATGATCTAAACTATGCAACTTTTGAGAGTAAAAGAGGGAACAATTACTAATTAAGTAATCAGACTTGTTTGGGGAAACTAGGCCACTTTACCGATACTCAACTAGAGTTAACTGAAATGTTTATAACATTTTCATTTACAAAGAATTCTCTAAGTTTTTATGTTCCCTGCTCCCTTGGAGATTTTTAGTCAGCTAAGTTTAAATTATGCTACACTATGTAAAAACATCCAAGTAAGGTAGCACTGAACACACCTGGAACCCTACCTTAGCATCTTTTCCCAGGTATACCATGATCCCTGGGTCACCATGGGACTGTTCATAAACCACTGCATCAATGGAAAAAAAGTAACATTTATCAAATACCATGAGGTGCCAAATAATATACATGTAATTGGCTGGTAGCAAATGGAACAGGGATTTAAATTAATTTCTATTTGATTACAAAGCCTTATTGCCATTCTCAGAAGAAAATGCATTGCATTTTTGTATACTTCTTATTTCAGAAAGTACTTCATTGTATCAGTCAGGTCAACTTTGCTCACACTACAGCCGGTAGCACATACCCTCTAAATTTCAGAAGCTTGCAAGAAAGAAAAGAAACAACAACAACAAAAATCTTTTTAAAAAAAGTTCTTGTTCATACTATGTATCTTTTGTCAGTGATAATTCAGGCTCTTCTTCAAGACCCCCAAAAAATTCCAAGGACCCACACATCAGGGATTGTGTAAATACCACAAACAAGGCAGCTCCTCTGGGATGGCAGCTCCAAATCCATTTTTAAGTGGCTCCACTTACATTATTTTTCCCAACTTGAAGTCAGGAAAAAGGGTCAACTTTTGCTTTTTGAAATGCTGTGTTGATCTAGTTTTGAGTCCCCACCTTGAAGCTGGTAGGTCCCCTTCCTGAGCTCTAGTTAAGTCTACACCACAAACAATTGTATTAATGGGCTTTCGTACTCCAGGCCATCATGTATCTGTCCTAAACTTCTGGGCCAGGATTCATACGAAGAGGGACAATCTGTATGCCCTGAAGCCTGTGAAAATTATTCAGATAAGGCAATCCCCAGGGAACCTAACTAACCGTACACAGCTTGCCTTAGGTAAACTGCTCGATCACCCCCAGCCTACCACCCACCCCTGTGTCTTGATGTTGCATCCTACAGCCAAAGAATCTTTAAATCCTGTAAAGCAGGGCCTGAGCTTCTAAATTTTTAATGAGCTCCCAGCTGATGCTAATGCTGCCAGTCCTCAGATCATATTTTCAGTAATAAGGATGAACAATCTTCTAGGTTACATTTGTTGATTTTTATCTAATGTCCTTTCCAAATGTAGCACTCATAATTAAACTGAAGTAATAATCGTTGTCATCTGATCAGTACCCACAAATTAGGAGCAATTTCATCTGAACAGAACAGTATTCCTATTTTAACATAGCCTAAGGTCAAATTAGTCATTTTGGCCAGGAACTACATACCATCCAGTCATTTACAATCCTATTATCTTCTTCTCAAATGTTACCAATAAACCATCCTTCTCACATACCTTACTTTAGCCTTCATGCTTTGTGTACTATGCATGTTTTTAGTTAAAATATAATTACATTCATTAAGATTTACCTTTTTAAAGTGTGCTGCTTGAAACGATTTGTATACATTCATGTATACATTCATGCAATTTTCACTTACATTAAGATGTATAATATTTCTATTCCAGCAAAAATCTCCTGTGCTCGCTTAAAGTCAATCCTAGCCCTGGTGAACACTGGCATTTCTGACCTTATAATTTTGCTTTTCATAGAATGTCATATAATTAAAACCACACATTAAATTTATCTTGTATTACAGGTATTAAAGTTTTTAAATGTTAATATGTATCACTTTAATGTGATTTCTATAGAAAAGTTGTTTTAATTTGTTTGAAGTTAAAAATGCTTTAATAAATATGTTCCAGGATTATTGTTGAGTCACAATGAACTTTAAGAGGCACATGACACAGTTTCAATGTGCTGTGGGAAACTAGTGCAAAGCCATTTAACAAGCCATATGGATGTCTTAGAGAATTATTGAAGTTATCATAGGGGGGCCTGTACTTTACCTTAATTTATAAAAAAAAAAAGTTTCATTGACGATGAGTTGAGTGTCCTGAGAATTGGCACCTTCAGGCGGCGAAGATAGCAAAACCTGTGGTCCAGGCAAGGACAGTGACCACTCTCCAGTTCATGTCCTCTCTCCCCAGGAGGGAGAGAGCTCATCTAAAATTTGAAATGAAACTCGTATTTGATACTTAGACATTAATGCACATTTTTGAAAGTTTTAAATGGAAATTATTCATTACATTATCATTTTATTGTTGAATTAAAAATAGATATACTACAAAAATGTTAATAAAATAGGGACAAAGAAAGATAATTATTAGCAATGAACAACATAACTACACTGTAATAAGGTGGTAAGAAAGAGAAAGAGGGCCCTAAGTAACATTGGAAAATAATATATTTTTAAAATGTTTATATTGATTTTTGAGAGAGAAAAAGAGGAGGTGGGGAGAGACAGACAGACAGACAGTCAGATGTGAGAGACAAACATCAACTGGTTGTCTCATGTACACACCCCGACCTGAGATTAAACCCACAACCTAGGTATGTGCCCTGACCAAGAATTGAACCCACAGCCTGTTGGCGTGTGGGACGATGCTCCAACCAACTAAGCCATACCAGCCAGGCTTGGAAAATAATATTTTGACTATAAATATATTACAGAGCTGAAGATATAAGAAACTGAATATATTTACTATAATATAATTAGTAAATCTGTTTCTCATAGGGATAATTCTGAAATGACTTTATGTATTTTATATAATAGGACTGAACAAGTAAGTATACTTATTATAATTACGAGGATCAGGTTTCTCAATGTTGGAGAAAAAAGTTACAAATAAGAAAAAGGGAAAGTTAAAGTGAACCATGTAATATTGTATTGGAATCAGAAGTATGAGGAATTCATTCAGATAGATGATAGTTGATAGATGATAGATTAGATAGACAGACAGACAGACAGACAGATAGATAGATAGATAGACAGATAGGAACTTGTATTGTATCCGTGCACATACTTTATTAACACAGGCATATAGTTTTGAGCTCTGACAACCGAGAGAGAATGATTTCCCAGTAGCCATGAGTACACTTAGCACCCAGATCTCAATTTTGAAGTATTCTTCAATAAAGGAAATTGAGATTCTGTGAGTTAATTTTATGTGTTAAAAGTATTCAGATACTTTACTGAACATCAATCTAAATGACCTTGTGAAGGTCTTTTTTTAAATATGAGATTAACATTTAAATCAGGAGACTTTAAGTAAAGCATATTACTTTCCATAAAGTGGGTATCTCTCATTCAATAAACTGAAGGCCTTAAGAGAAAAAGACAAGGAAGGGCTCCTGAGAAAGAAAATTCTGCAAACAGTCTGCCTTTGGGTTTCCAGACATGGGCCTGCCCTGCAGATTTTTGTTCTGTCAGCCCCCGCAACTGCACAAGCCAGTTCCATGCATGTACACATACACAGGCGTATCCTATTGGCTCAGTTTCTCTAGAGAACCTTGTCTAATATAGTCACTTTGGAGAAGTGTCTGAGTCCAAGGCTGAGGCAGAGAAAATACAACAGGAGCCTAGAACCTCTTATGGTCCAGAAAGCAAGGAAATGCCCCCAAAAGGGGAGTGGTAAGTTAAAAGAACACAGAAGTCAGCTGGAAAAGGCTCTGAATGGATAGAATTAGAAAATCTTGAATAAAAAAAATAAATGATGATAGTAATTCATTTTAACCCATAGAATAAAATTAATGTTCATGGGTCTACACTGATATAACTAATTGAATAAATAAATGAGAAGGCAAAAATCTTCCTTAAATAATCATTTTGGTGAGTGAATATAGAGAAAAAAGAAAACAAGAAATGCACCATTAGGCAAACACCACAGAAATAATTGTTGTAGACAAGATTTACTGATAGATGCTAAAATCAGTGGGTGAAAGTTTGAGAGGAAATGGGACTTTTACATGTTATAAAAATGTCTCCCTAAGAAATTTATTAGTTATGAAAGAAAAAGTATTAAATTGTGGTGGAAAAACTTGGCAGACACCGCCTTAAACAAGCAATCAAGGTTAACTAACATCACTAGTCAAAAAAACACAGATATGCACCTCCTGATTCAAGAGAAAGGCACAATGTTGTTTTGGGAGTAAACTTGCCAAAATGTATAAGTTCCTTCTTATTACGAGAACATTTCAACCAAACACAAACTGAGACAGACTACAGAAATTACAGACCATTAATCTTTAAAAAATGATAAAATGATAAAATAATAAAATGCAGATAAAGAATGAGGAACTGTCACAGGTTTGAAGACACTAAGGAGATGTGTGTAATTTTTAGGAAGGGAATTCTGGAATGGAAAGAGGTGGAAACCAGTGAAATTCACACAAGTTTCTTATTTTAGTTAACTGCCTGACTACTACTAAACATTGTAGCAATGTTAATTTCCTAGTTTAGGTAATTGTGTGAAGGTTATTTAAGTTAACATTAGGGAAGCCTGGGTAAAGGGTACATCTGCTCCTTCCTTTTGCAACTTTTCTGTAAGCCTAACATTATTTCAAAATAAGAGGTTAATAAAAGTTAACCTATGTTATATCAGAATTATACCTAAGTTAATATATATTATGTTACATATTACATAGAAAACAAATATTATCCTTTAATGCAGTTCATCTACAATGATTGGTAAATTACAACTTCAGATTTAATATTTTTGAGTAAAATTAACTTTTTGGAGACTTTATTTCTATATAAATATGCCATAAAATATGAATTGAGCCTTGTTCTTGTATCCAGTTTATAGCATATTTAATGGTTTTATTTTTACTATAAATCTTTCTTACACAAATTGAATGTAAAATAAAATTTTGAAAGTGTTTTTTTATTACAAAAGTTAAAGAACCACCTGGTTTTAGTACAGTATCACCATTCCAAATATTCATGATGTCCATGACTTCAGATAGTATTTTCTTTAAAACTAGTCATTGATTACCTGAGGAAGAGCAGGGGAGGGTTAACTCAGGCTGGGGGCAGTGAAAGTTGGACTTCTTAAACCAGTCCTGCACCCTTCCCCAACTGTACACAACTGTGCCTGCGTACTGCTTGTAGAAGGGAGTGCCACCCAGCTCTTAGCTAGAGGGATCTTTTACATTTTGTAGTCCTTAGTTTTTCCCATTGCTGATATGTGATTTGGCTTTACCAGAGCTGTTGAATTAGTTATGTTCCCATATGCTTTCCATTTTTCTGTTATTCTTTTTTTGCTCTTGTTTTCTCTCCTGTTCTATCATTGTGTTCATAAATTTAAGACAAAACACTTGTTGCTTAAACATGAGTTTGAGTCAGCAGTTTATTAAATATATTCACTATATTTATTTGGAGGCCCTCCATACTTTTTAAAAAAAATTTTGGTAATTTGTTGCATAAAAATACATTTGGAAATGGTAAAACACAAAGAATTCATAATGTGCGAGAGAATTGCTGACAAAACCCAACTCCTAATAGCAACTATTAGTAGTTTGCAATATATATTTGTAGATGTTTTAAAAAAATCATTCTAGGAATTGAATCTACCAAAATGAAACCATTAGCACATGGAAATATACAGTAGCAAAGGTTTAGAAACTATTTAGATATTAATCAATGTGTGAATGGATAAATAAATTATGATATATGCTTTATATAAAAATATATGGTCATTAAAACTAATGAGTTCTATATACACTAATATTTAAAGAGGCTTAATGAGTACAGCTAGGTAAAAACAGAAAGCCAGTTGCACATCAATATTTAGAATACAATACAAAGAGAGTGTGTTTATATTAATAAATAAATTATATCTATATCAAATGAAGACAAATTCATATATGACACCTACAAAGCTAAGTAAGCAATAAGGGCTGTAGCATTTTGAAAAAAGTGGAACATATGTACACTCATGAAAGATGAGTGTATGTATGCATATACATGTACATGTATGTTCGTATACTTATAGTATGGAATAACGTGAAAAAATTGAAATATTTGGTATCTTGTGTTATATTTCTAAGAAATAGATTTAAAAACATAATGCTGTGAAAATATATGTAAGTACATAATCTTGACAGATAAAATTTTTAACTACAAAATAAATGGCAAAAACATGAAATCTCTTTACATGCAAATTAACTGTCAACAGAATCACTCATAGGAATAACAAACAATGACAACAAAACAAAAATTGTTGTACAAATTAAATGACATATTCAAACAAGGAAATGTGAAAAATATGACAGTATTATTAGACTGTTAATATTGATGTGCTTTTCCTGTATGTCAATAGAAAAAAATATTTATTTTTCTTATACAAAAATCAAATTGTGGGGGAATAGAGTTTACATAAAGAAAACAATGAAATATCTCACATAGAAAAATGTTCAAATACAATAGTAGTCTTAAGAATGCAAAAAGAAATGGGGTAGTATTTTTATCCTGAGATTGGCACAAATTAGAGAACTGTGAATAATGAAATTCTTGCACATGGCTTATGAGCTCAAAGTGGTACAACCCTTCTAAATGGAAAAGAGACAATATAGATACAAGGCTCTAAAAAGTGTGAATGGCTTTTAGGACTTTAGCTCAAGGAAACACACACAGAGACATATATCAGAATAGGGTAGAAATATTTGAAAACTCAGTATTTACACACATAAGAAAACTGGATATAAAAATTTTGGCACACCCATATAATATAATACCATATGGTCAGTAAGACTGAAGTTATAGATCTGTATTGATATAAAACTATATCTAACTTTAGATATGTGTTTTATGATACCATTTATATTTTAAAAATTCCATAGACTTTATTCATGCTTAGAAAAATGCCTGACAGATTTTAGAAATATGTTAACCATGTTTATCTTCAATGAAAATTATTAAGACAATTTTAAAACATGTTTGTTGCATTAGGAGCATTTTATCTAAAATTAACATGAATTACTTAAGTAATAAATAATAATTCTTATACAACTGATAAACATTTTTTAAAATGCCAAAATGTTCCCTGGCTGGTGTGGCTCAGTGGATTGAGTGCAGGCCCACAAGCCAAAAGGTTGTTTGTCAGTCTGATTCTCAGTCTAAGGCATATGGCTGGGTTACAGGCCAGTTCCCCAGTAGGGGGCATGTGAAAAGCAACCACACATTGATGTTTCTCTCCCCCTCTTTCTCCCTCCCCTCTCTAAAAGTAAATAAATAAAATCTTAAGAAGAAGAATCACCTTAAAAAAAGTCAAACTGTGCCTTTAGTATAATAAAAAAACAGATTACATGTGGTGGGCCTTACAAAATCAGGTGACCCTTTCTAAAGAGTTCTGGAGGTCAGAGACTCAAAGCCACAGAGATTCTCCCTACTCTCTGTTACTGGCTTTAAAGAAGCAAGCATCCATGAATCCTTCGGCTGCAAGGACATGAACTCTGCCCTCAACCAGAGAAAAGCTGGAGTCAGATCCTGCCCTAGTTGAGACCCTAGATGAGAACACAGCCTAGCTGACACCTGGATTTCATTATTTGAGACCTTGAATAAAAACTCAGTTCCGTACTTTTTTTAAAAAGATTTTATTTATTTATTTTTAGAGAGAGAAGGGAGAGGGAGAGAGAGAGAAACATCAATGTGCGGTTGCTGGGGGACATGGCCTGCAACCTAGGCATGTGCCCTGACTGGGAATCGAACCTGCAATGCCTGGTTCGTAGCCCGCGCTTAATCCACTGAGCTACGCAGCCAGGGCCAGTTCCGTACTTTTGATCAAGATTAACTCTGAGATAGTAAAAAGATTTTTTAAAACACAAAGTTTGTAATAAATGTTTTTATCAGTAAAATGAAAAATGAATACACACATAGAAACAAAAGACGACAGTAAACAATAGGTTTTTGTGGGTAGAAGAAGAACCAGAGAGATGGGATGTTAGTGAGAGTGCAGGTAGTTAGATGGAACTCACACTTTTTATTTCATAATTTAACATAATTTTACATTAACTTTGTACATGCCATTTTTAATTTCTTAAAATTTTAATCGAAAAGCAAAGACTAATAAAATATTCAGGTGATGATCTCTGAAAACCCTATCAAGGTAGATAAAAACTTATTTATTTCTCATTATTACAAGAGGTAGTCCCTATATTTTTGTTTTTAACACTCTATTATGTTAGTGTCAGGATAGCAGGTACACACTTCAATGAAGAGATATGGAAAGGTGTGTAAAATGTTACTGGAAACCAACAAGGGATAGTGAAATATCTCAAAACTAGTAAAAGTAAAGAGTTGTTGCTTCCTGTAGGCAAAGTAATGAAAATTCAGAAGCACTGTCCTGGCTGTTCACTAGGAGTTGGTCCATAGTCTGGCAGATAAGAAATGGATAATATCCTGATCTCGCCCTCATTTTTTTACCCAAATTTCTGAAGTTGCCCTCCATTGAATAAATACAACCAAGAAGGCAGAGATATCAAAGGGACTGCTTCAAGAAGTACATAAAGAATAACTTGCAGAGGCACATTCAAAATGAAAACGTACCTGGGAGGGCAGAAAGAAGAATATATAGAAGAGGAGGAGGTATGCTAATGACTCTTTACATAGGTGACAACATATGTATTAAGATTTGAAAGACATATCCTCCTGCACAAGAATGTCTAGTTGATTTGTCTGCCACAGTATCTGAAATCATATTGGTGATCTTTAGAAAAGTATATTGTTTGAATCCAATTTTAAAACTTAATATCATATTTTTAAATTTTTTTCATGAATAGTACAGGAGATACAGGGTAGACTAGTGCTGATAAGGTGGAAAGGACTTCCTTCACTTAGGCATTCCTTTTTGGGGGGTGATAGCCCAGAGCTGCCACTGTAATGAGGAGTCTTAAGTTGTCAGAGGTAGCATGAAGGGTGAGAAGAAAAATAGCTTACCATATAATCATTTGTCAAAAAATCTAATTGTTATGTGAGTATATAATGTCATGGGAATAAAAATATAACAATGTATCTTTTTATTCATTTTTCCTTATGCTTTGGTTTTTAAAACAATAAAAAAAAAAAAGAACTGTGCCCATGGATACAAGTCTACTAGTTGCAAAAACAAGGTAACTGTAAAACCTAAATTGGCTTTCTGCCTGAATGCCTTTCTTCAGTATGCCATTAAACTCAAAGTTATGCCACAGCTAATTGAATAGGTCAATTCAAGACCTGTTCTCAAGACAGGTAGCTGTAAATTTAATACATTATTGAATAGAATAAGAGATGCCCACTGCTTTCTTGTATAATTTTAAGAAAAGACACTGAATGACCAATGTTACATTTACCTGAAACATAGAAGTAAAGTAAATGATTCTGCTTATTTATTAGAATGCCCTATTTTTTGACTTGTAATAACCATTGACCTGCCTTTATTGTGCTAACAGTTTTTAGGTGGTAAAAAAAATTCTCTGAGATAGTGTTTCCAGAAATTCTCCCTCTCTATTCATGCTTGTTTTGTTCTGTAAGTGAGACACTTAATACACTAGTTTAGAACAAATTTATAGTTTTGAAATAGTTCAGTTAGTATTTAAGCCCTTTAGTCTCAAATTCTCTTCATAAATGCTGTTGTTGTTTTGCACATACAATATTAGTAGCCAAAATAAGTCCATATAATTTTCTGTTTTGTACCTCGGTAAAAATTTTGGAGAATTGAGTGATATTTAAATATCAAAAAATTAAACCTTTTGCACAGGACCCAGAGATATATGAAAGGATGCTCAGCATCACTAGCTATCAGAGAGATGCAAATTAAAACCACAGTGAGATACCACTTTGCACCAGTCAGAATGGCCTCCATAACCAAATCAACAAACAACAAGTGCTGGCAAGGTTGTAGAGAAAAGGGAACTCTAGTGCATTGATGGTGGGAATGCAGACTGGTGCAGCCACTATGGAAAACACTATGGAATTTTCTCAGAGAACTAAAAATGGAACTACCTTTTGACCCAGCAATTCCAATGATCCGATTATACAATAAAAATATTGAAACACTAATTGACAAGAACCTGTTCACCCCAATGTTCATAGCAGCATAATGTACAATAGCCAGGTGCTGGAAGCAACCTAAGTGTCCATCAGTAAATGAGTGGTTCAAAAAACTATGGTACATTTGCACTATACAGCAGAAAGAAAGAAGGAGCTCCTACGCTTTGTGATTGCTTGAATGGATGTGGAGAGTATTTTGCTAAGTAAAATAAGCCAGGAAGTAAAAGACAAATACCATATGATCTCATCTATAAGTGGAACCTAATCAACAAAACAAACAAGTGAACAAAATATAACCAGAGACATGGAAATAAAGAATGAACTGAAAGTAATCAGAGGGGAGAGGGGAGGGGAATGACGGGGGAAAGAAGGGGAAGGGTCGTCAGGAACATGTATAAAGGATCCATGGACAAAGCCAAAGGGGGGAAGGACTGAGGGTTAGGAGGTGGGGGTAAAAGTGGTGGCAGGAAAATGGAGCCAACTGTACATGAATAACAGTAAAAAAAAAAAGCAAAATAATTTAAACCTTTTAAGATACACACGAATAAAATCAGCTCATGGGAAAATAATTAACATAAATACAAAGCATTTTATAAAATATAATTAAATGTAGAGTTTAAAGTGAATGCTTACATATCTGATTTTATATCTTGAATAGTTATATTTCTATAGACCTTCAGAATATACAAGACCACCTTCTCATATTACCACGTTTGAGCATCACGTCCTCATAACAAAATGTTTAAGTACCATTATTCTTTTTTGTAGATCAGAAAAATGAGCCCACATTATATAGGTTGATGTGGCAAAACTGTACTTGTATATGTTTTCTGAACTGCTAATAGAATACGTTTAAGACAGCTGTATTGAGCATGCCCAGTCTGGGTGCTGTGTCACTCTATTTGCAGCACAGCAACACAGATGCTCTTGGGATTTAGCAAAGAAGCATCACGGCTCTGAGAAGCGCTATCCATTGACTCCCTCCACAAGAAAAATACCGTGCATTGTATGAATTGGTAGTTTTTTTTTTTCTTCATAACAAAGGGTAATTGATGGAACATTGCTCAATACACCCCTTCAAAGCGCAGATTGAGAATGATGCTGTACTATCTTTGAAGAGTGAGTACTATTCAATGTGGAAAACCAACACTTAAGTTGCAATGGTGCAAGTAGCTGAGGAACATAAAGAATTGGCTTGAACTTCTTTATTAGTATTTTTATACTGCTCATTCTGCCAGAGGAAACCCACAGAAGGCACATCTCTCTTTTACGCTGGCGTGAAGTGAAAAGGCATGTCACTTTCCCCAGGTGCAGCATAAAAACTTTGACATGTCCTTATTCACACAGTGGAAATAAACATTTACTCCAACTATGCAAGCCAACCTAGGGAATTTAGACTCTATGGCTATTTTACTTTTCTGTAACATAGGTTTTATTACACCTTTTCTATAAAAAATTAAGCCTTTCTTTCATGATAGGCACCCTAGTGGTTTTCCCTATTCATTTTAGTTACATTGCTATGTCTATTAGTCCTAAGTGTCTTACTTAATGAGTCTACTTATAGGCACTGAGTATTTATTATATATACTTTGTGTTTCTCTAAATATAAAATTATTAAAGAAAAACAGATAGGAAGTGTTTCCCACTAATTTTTACTTTTATATCACTAAGCTCGACTCTTAAAATATGTATTCTCACATCATAAATAAATCACCATTTTGAATCAAAGTATTCCATTTCCATTGCATGTTGTATGGATTAATCTATAATTAAAGTTACAGATTAATTAACCATCTACCATATGGCTTATTATCCTAGAAAGACCAAAGTCTTTGTCATATTTCAATTTTAGTTGTTTAGAAATTGTAAGCTCAGTCTCTCATTTTCTCTAGAAGCTGCAGATAAATACATCTGAACTATATAGGTAGTATCCTAAGCACAAATTGTAGCCATTGGCAGACAAATATGCAAATAATTTTGATTAATTATAGGTCATACCTCATTACTAGCAAGTTGAACACAATTTTGAGTAAAAGGCTATATACAGTTTGCAGAAGAAAACTAAAAAAAAATTAAATATAAAAATAAACAAACTTTTTTCTCCATGTACAAGATTTCACAATGGAAAGCCAAACTTTACAGTTTTGCATAGTTTGAAATATGATGTATGCAGTATGTGTGTTTTTTTAAATGGTGAACTTATTTCCTCAAAATCTTTGTTATTATACACAAAAGCAGCTAGATAAAAAATAATGCACTGTTTTACATAAAACAGGGTTTTTCACTTACTAAAATGATTTAGAAAATATGGTTTATAAAGCATATGAGCCAACCATATGGCTAGAATATTCTTCAAAAATCCATATGCAGTTTAATAAAAAATATTCCTGATAGCATGTAAGAAATAAATTTACAAAAGCTTATTGAGATGTGTTAACATAAATAATTACTTCTTTTTTTTAAGATTTTATTTATTTATTTTTAGAGAGGGAAGGGAGGAAGAAAGAGAGAGAGAAACATCAATGTGCGGTTGCTGGGGGCCACGGCCTGCAACCTAGGCATGTGCCCTGACTGGGAATCGAACCTGCGATGCCTGGTTCACAGCCCGCGCTCAATCCAATAATTACTTCTTTAAACCTATCAGCAAGTTTTAGCAGAGTATGAGACCAAGCTTTGACTAGGAGTGGCCTGTGGCTGCAATCAGCTATAGGGTAAGAACCACAAATTTGAACATGCATTCTCTGTCCAAAGGGCTTGACCCTCTACAATGATTTTTTACAAGTGTTTAGGGTAAACTGTGCTTTGAGTCACCCATTAACATATCAGCAATCAAATATTTTGGTTAGTGTTGAATATTTGTAAAATGCAATGTGTTACTCCCAGTAGGTTTCCTTGAGATAACATGTGAGTGTAAAGTAAGTAGAGCTTAGGAAAATAACTGAAACAGTCTTAAAAACGAACCAAAATCTTTTTTGAACTGTTAATTGGTGTTTCCTAGTGTTCAGGTTTAAGTCTGTAGTGTCATGTCAGTCAATAAGGCTGGGGCGATGGCTTAACTGGCCATTTTAATAGTAAATATCAGACAGTACTATTTTGTCCTTTCCATACTGCTATCAGGGGTCTTCTGGGTCTGGTCAAAATATAGAAAATAGTAAGAAATCCATACTGTCTTATTCACCTTTTCATCCAACCAATGTCAAACTTAGCCCCTTACACATGGTAAAAATTAAATGTATGTTATTTCATGTATCGAAAAAACAAAAGATTTTTAACCAAAACTTAAATAGTTGCAAGAAGTTTGTAGGTGATATTTAAGTGTAGATAACATTTTGGATTTATGACCTAACAGTGGTTATGCGAAGATATCCAGCTAGATGTGCAGTATACTGAGAGGGTACAAGTTCAAATTCTAAATCTGTTTTCCCAAGTTCAGATCTTCATTCTGCCGCTTATGATTTCAAGCATAACAGATCTTTCATGTCTCAGATTACTCACGTACACAATGAAAACAGCGATAGTACATACCTCACAAGATTGTTGTAAGACTATCTGAATTTATATATAAAACACTTAGTGCCTGTATATAATCACTGTTTTGTGTTTATTGTTATTAGATATAGTAGATATTATTATATTGTATAGTTCAATGCTGTGGTTTATTAACATTGTTTATTCACTGTCACTTTTGGGATAAATTACTACAAAAATTTTTGAGATTCTGGTTTCTGAACCTTTTACTTGTACTTCTGAGAATGTTACTAGTAGCCTATTTCAGACATTTTATGATAAGGGCTAATAAAATATATAAGATGCTTCCCAAATAAAGAAATATGCATCTTCTAGTTAATCAGTAGAGTCTCGAATTTAAAGATGTGTAACATCACTTGTCTATGTATCTTAAAATTGCCTTATAGGCAAGCATGATTCTATTTAACAGCCAGAGAAAATTAGATCTAAAATTACTTTTTTAAAAGGTCAAAAGCCAGAAAGCTAGTAACTACATTGAGGTTTCTGAATTCCTACTAGAGCAGCGTAATCACTAAGCCTACCTGAGTCTTCCCAAGTCATTCTAATGACCTAGATGGTGAACAGGTAATTTTCTACATGAGTGCATTGGACATAGGGGCACTTCATCACTCCCCCTGGCTCCTCTCTGTCTTTCCCACACTGATTTCCAAAAAGCCTGTGCCTCTCTTTGATGAGAAAAGTCCTTTGAAAGCTGAAATAGGCTGAACGACTTTTGCTCATGTATAGTGGTATTGTCCAGGTTTTTTCACAGATACATGTCTGGTTAGTGAAACTACTCAACAAATAGTTATTTATCATTTATTGTGTTTGTTGAGTGTGGCACCAGACAAAAAGAAACAGTGAAAGATGAAATTAACTTTATTAATCTCTTGTGGCAAACATCTCCAACAATAGACCTGTTCTGATATGCCAAGGAGTTAATAGTCTTGTAAAGTCTCCACTGATAGTTCACCTTTTATATTAGCTGACCTATTATTATTGATCATATATATTATCACTAATATCTTAGAAATGTGGAGCACAAGGTTGGAATCTGCTGACTTGGCTCAATATACAGAGACAGAGAGTCGACTACATGTGCTCACCTCCTGCTGCTGCAAGTTTCCAGTCCCGCACACACACAAGCATCCCCAAACCCTGTTTATCTCCTCTAGGGAAATCCATGGTGGGCCCTTCTTTCTTTCTACTTCTTTCTCAAACAAGGCACTGCTACATCTTTTTATTCACTTACCTTAAACTATTCCACAATATTATCTGCACTTGTTATGTTTTAATGCCCTGATATACATACCTAAACCCCTCACAAGACTTCAGCTCTCCTCCTTTGAAACTAATATCTGTTATACCTTTTTTGTCTCAGTTTGGCTTCTCATTGAGTTTCCAAATATTTAATACAATATCTAGTTTTTTCTGTAATCTTGAGCAAAGGGAAATTAGAATCTACTAATATAGAATCAGGTGTGTGCCAATATGAGATTTCTAGAAATCTAGAGATATTTAAAGTTGAGATCATGGATGACTAGAGGACTTCTAGATGGATAATAAATGTGATATAGGTTATGAACTCCCATGAAATTAGGTGTAAAATATCATGTGTGTGTACAAGTATGTATAAATACACATGTGTATGAGATTTATCTCTTATATGCATATACCTCATATATATGTCATATATATGTGTATGTGTGTGTGTGTGTATATATATATATATATATGACATTTTTCAGGAAGCATCATAGCTTTACTCAGATTCTGAACAATAACTGAGACTCAAAAGAAGAAATAAAAATTTTAAATTATAGTGAAGGGACCAGTAAATGTTTATGGGAAGATAAATTATCCTAATAAAAAGCAAAGTCTTTAAAAGTAAACAGTATGTAATATTGATAATACAAACTCACAGGGCTGGTCAGGGAGGTATTCACTAGAGGTCCTGGGAATATTTGCATGAGTGTAGAAGGATTTAAGAAAACCATTTTTATTTCTTCATGCGCATAGAGGAAAGTTATTAAAAAGATAACACTTATGAGATAACAATGCTAATGACTTTTACCTTTATGATCACTGACTACATAACCAGCCCTATGCAAAGCATTTTACATGAATTATTTATTTAGTACTCACTACAAGTTTATGAAACAGGTACTAGAGTGCATTTCATTATCTCTTTTTACCTATAAGTAACTTCATACTAATCATGTATTTAATAAGTGGCTCAGTCAAGATATGAACCTTAACCATTAAAAACTAACTAACCAGTGCTAGCTGGGGCAGATGACTAATTCTGAGATAAAAATAGAAATGAGATTCCAAAGGAAAAGGAATAAATTGGCACATGAATACCCTAATAATCTCTTATTCAAATTTAGGTATAGTTTGCTAATGAGTCCACATTCTCAGTAACTTCTTAGTATGCTGCAATGACAAAAATGTCCTTTTAAAACTGATTTCAAATATAAAAAAAAATTCATTTAATAAGCTATTTTACTCATTTTACCTTTCAGATGACAAAAAAAAAAAAGGTTCCTCTACAATGGGGATTCTTGCTAGCTCTTGTCTTCTTTACCACACAGTTGGATGCTTTATCTTGATAAGATACCCTTATTACGATGTCAATTAAAGTTCTGATAAAAGATGAAAAAGGCTGCAATTCATTTTAAATAGAGTGGATATTAACACTATTCACTTTGTGATTATGTACCTTGTCCTTACTAAATAATATAAAGTTCTTTATCTCACATTTGATGAAATGAATTAAAGACAAGTTAGTGGCCTTTAAAAAAGAACCTCCCTAGAACATTGAGTCAGAAAGCATATTGAATAAGTAAGCAATTATAGTGCCTTTGGACTTTGATCAGTGAGAATGGAGTATGCAGCTGCCATAAGTACAACTGGAGTTGAAATGAGGAATTTGTACTTCTAATGACTCAAATTCTTTTGAGCTGGATGAACTGGAAGCCATCCTGACAGTCTTACAAGGAACTCTCTAAGATACAAACCATATGGTTAAATACCTGAATGCAAAATACTTTTTAAATGAATTTGAATAAAATGTTGATCATATAGTAATAAATTCAGAATAAAAATCATAGTGCTACAAATAATTGTAAACAACACTATTTTTCTTGTGATAAACAAACACAAAATAACTGCAGAAGTCTCACAGTAGAAGGTGATTTGATTGTACATATTATTATTTGTAGAAACTTACATGGTCTTAACTGAAAGCACTCTTTTGTAGAAAATCATCTTGGGATTTTATTTCAACAATCCACTGGTTCAATGCACAGCAAATGTCATGTCACTTCTAGCTTCACCTAAATCAAATGAACATTCCTATTAACACAATTACTAGGTAGTAATGAAATTTGTATGCTTAAGATTTCAGCTATAAAATATTTCAGGGGGGGGGAAGCATAGATTACAAAATAACCTAAAAAAGAAAATGGAAACAGACTCATAAATACAGAGAACAGACTGAGAGCTGCCAGACAGATGGAAGCTGGGGTGCTGGGTGCAAAAGGTGAAGGAAAAAACTCATAGACACAGACAACAGAGGGTGGGAGGAGGTAGAAAGAAGAGGATAAAAGAAGGATAAATGGTGATGGAAGGAGATGACTTGAAGTGGTGAACATAGAATACCATATACAGATGATGTATTATAGAATTTTACACCTGAAACCTAAGTAATTTTATTAACTAATATCACCCCAATAAGTTCAATAAAAATTTTTAAAAGCATGAATTATATTTTGATTTTAATAGTTAATTCACATAGGTAGTCAATTTTACTTGATTCTCTTTAAGCATATTAATATAATTGATGATGATGATGATGATGTTCCAAATAAAGTTAGTCATTGGTTCAAAAACTCAGGAGTTCCCCAGGTGAAATCTGAAATTGGTTCAGGGACATACATGGCAAGAAGAGACCAAACCAAGGTAGAACACTCCAGATTTAATAAGCAAAGAAACTTACATAGGAGTCATGTCTTTGGCTCCTACCAGACAGTAGACTTCTATACCTACACAACAGAATCTAAAAAATTTATATAGAGGACTTAACTGAGTTCAGAAGCATAAACCATCCAGAGGGTCTCAATAACACATTGCTCTTTCAAGTCTGCGTGCCCTATGGGAAAAGTGGCCAGAATGTGTATTCCAAAGACAGGGAGGAGAAGAGCCTCCCATTGACCAGGTCCAGCTCTGTTGGGAACTGCCCTTCCTGGTATCAGCAGCTGTAACCCCTGCCAAGGCTAAGGCTGAGGGAACGACCTTGGACCATAAGCCAGCAAGGAGACAAAAGCTTACCTTCCTGGCAGGAGCACTGCTTCTTTTACTTTACCCTGCCTGGCCCCCAATGCTTGGTCAGTTAGCCAATGACAGGTAAGATTCCCCAAGGGGGGAACGACCTAAGACAGGCATGATCATGTGGGAGGCCCCCAAGGAAGGACTTTGGGGGCTACAGCAAAAGGGGGTGATGGACCCTCACCTCTAGGCTTTGACAAAGCCTGAGTCCTCATTGTTTGGGAGAAAATCTCCTTATCTCTTGGCTGCCTTAGTTCCCTTGCTCCACCTAAGCCTGAAACAATGACAGGGTGGTGCCACCCTGTGCTGGAAAGGGCACGTTCCCCCCAGTGATCAGGCCTAAGAAAGAATATGTAAAATCCTGTGAAACCTGCTTTGTTTAAAATGCTCTCAATTAAGTAATAAGGGTCCAAACAAGAAGTAAGTTTGTTCCTCAAAGTTTTACTGCTCTTTAGCTATCTGACCCTGACTCAAAATAGTCCCTTAGAGTTCTTTGTTATCTATTGTTTGATCCTTACTTCCCTGCAATGAGTAATGAGCTTTACCTGAATTCTTGTGCAAACAAACCCAATAAAAGCCATTAAGGAAAAGGCTCTTGGCCCTTCTCCCTTGAGAGATCAGCCACCTTTCCTCCCCAAGCAGATCATATCTTGGTAGACTTATTCTCACCCATGGTGATCGGGAGGTCCCTGTGGGCGGAGCCCTCCCCCCACAGCTCATTGGTCAATAGTGGTAATATCCTCTTAATGAACTCCTCCAAAAATAGTAATAAAATAATTTACATAGTGTTTATTAAATGCTAAACTCTGTCTCAAGTGATGAACTCAATGCTCATGGTATGTGTTTAATTGCCATGAAAGATACAGCTCTGAAAATTTGTAAGTTATTGTACACCCACATATATAGATAATATAGATTTCTCTGATGGCCCTGTAATTTCTGAGCTGTGTTCTCACACACACCTGAATCATTAAATACAATTTGGAAATGGATTCATATCAGAAAACTCACACCTGAAATGTGATTGTAAAATGTGAACACAGAAGTTGCATGCATTTTCTCACTATAAAAAATATGAACAGCCCAATATTTGTAATGGTGACTTGTGTGTCTTTGTCAGTGTGAAGTGGCTTCATATTAATTTTTCCTATAAATACTTTTTAAAGGTTTTATACAAATTATAAGATGTATTATATGACTTTTTGCTTACTGATTTTAAAAACAGGATCTTATCATCCTTGATCTAAAGATTCAGAATTCTGATATACTGAGACATCTAAAAAAATGATTTCTACTTGCATGAATAATGGCTAATCACATATAAATTCCTGCCAGCAATGGAGTTAGTAATGCCTGAATACTTTGCAGTGGTTTGATGAAAACACTAAGGTGGTACTAGAATAACACTTCATCTGGTCCCTAGGTTTCATTGCATCATAAAATTTCTATCTCACAGTTTATTTTAATAAATAACCAAAATGTAGGCTTGAGCTAGAGGAAAAAGTCCTGATTTTGACAATTACTTGATCTATTTCTAATAATTTGTGGGATTTATCATCATTTGTGCTTTTTTTTCTTAAGATGAAATCTTATTGCCTGAAATAAAAAAAGGTTTTTCAATTATCTATTCTTTTAGAAGAATGGGATATTCCCTTCCTTCCTTCCCTCCCTCCCTCCTTCCTTCCTTCCTTCCTTCCTTCCTTCCTTCCTTCCTTCCTTCCTTCCTTCCTTCCTTCCTTCCTTCCTAATTTTTCTTATAGCACTGGTTGGAAAGTCTATTACTATGCTTAAGAATAAGAGTGAAATAAATATTTGTATTGTACATAGATATTTTTAAACTGTGAAATAGAAGACCCTAGACATATTTTAATAAAACTGAATTCTGAATAAAAGTTTAGCTTGAATTTTTGTGTGGTCTTCTATAATCAGTACAAAATAAGTCATAATTGGTATTTCTCATATGTATGTGTATTTATTTCCATATTCCTATTACCTTAAGAACCTGAAGAGCATCTCAACAATGTACTACTTAAAATAATACAAGTGACTGTATAATGAAAGTGCACCTGTATGCTCTTTCTCAAGCAATCTAAGTTATGTGTTATTTAATCTACTTGGTAGTTAATCATATGAGATGATATACCTCTAGATAATAGTTAATTATTTTTAATATGGTAATGCCTAGTAAGCTTATTCAATATTTTTTAATTCAACATT
Organism: Tonatia bakeri; assembly: GCA_004024845.1. Taxonomy (NCBI): domain Eukaryota; kingdom Metazoa; phylum Chordata; class Mammalia; order Chiroptera; family Phyllostomidae; genus Tonatia; species Tonatia bakeri. The sequence goes on along the minus strand of PVIA01003850.1, from coordinate 83,970 downwards.
GCAGATATTTTTCAAATGTAGGTTATTTTTCAAAATAAGCCAATTCTCTGGGGTACTTTGGCTTGTTAGAAACCATAAGACTAAAACACCTGTGTAAGTAGTTAAAAAAATTGTTTTGTATAAATGTGATAATCCTCATGGTCCTCTCACATGCCAGGAGTAACAGTATTTAATAGTGAACATAATGCAGTATCTACCTTAGCATCACAAAATTGAATTTTCATAATTTTGGTTTACATTATTTTACTAATAGTGCCCTGAAATGTTCATAAGAGATTCTATTACCAAAACTGAACTTTTGAATTACATGAAATTACTAGAAATAAATAAATATTTAATATGTAAACAGTCTGAAAGCACTATATATATACATACACACATATGTATATCCATACAAACTCTCTATATATTTATTGTCCTATGTGAAGCACACGTTCCTGAGTGATATGAGTTTACCTAATTTGTATGCTTTTTTTCTGAGAGAGAGAGGAAAAAGCAGGGAGAAAAAGAGAGAGAGAAACATCAACAGGAGAGAGGAACATCATTGTTGCCTTTTCCGACACGCCCCAACAGAATACTGAACCTGCAACCCAGGCATGTGCACTGATGGGGAATTTGAACTGGCGATGTTTTGCTTTGCAGGATGATGCCCAACCAACTGAGCCACTCCTTCCAGGGCTCGATTTTACGCTCTTGATCAACTGAATTATTTCAGGGAGAAAGTAAAATATTTTTCACTTGCTCTTGTCTATATTAAAAATATTCACAGCTTCTCAAAGGAAATTCAGACACTTAAAGTCTTTGGAATATAATTTTTATTACATATATTAGTGATTATAAGTGTAATGTGTTTTTATTATTCTGAACTTGATAAATATAATAGTAATTTAAATATTTTTCAAATGGTGGAGTACCCTGTGTTGAATTACCCCTTTCATAGATAACAATGATAAAATCTGGACAAACTATAAACACATGTTTGAATAGTGAACAAAAGCAGGCAGAATCTAGAGAGGGGATTGACCACTTAAGAAAAATTTTTGCACTAGGTAAAATTCAGATTTATATGGTTTAGTGCCTTAAGACACAACCCAGCATTCAAGTGTGAGGTGTTCCATTCAATGAAAACAAGCAAACAACCATACAAACAAAAGCATCTAATTAGTGGGAGTTATCAGCGAGCAGAGCTATTGGCTACGGAATAGCAGCAAAAATGGAACAGAATGGAGAGCCAGGAAATAAATCATGTCTCTAAGGTCAATTAATATTTGGCAAAGGAAGCAGGAGCACAGAATGGAGTAAAATGAGTTTCTTCAATAAACGGTGTTGGGAGAACTATACTGGTGCATGCAAATACCATCTGAACAGTTTGGTATGTTTCAATAGAATAGTAGGTAGAGTGGTCTCGTAACCTCAAATAGTCCATTACCTCACACATCATATGTGCTCTATAAATATGATTTTTTAGTGAAAGAATGCATGGATAAATGGAAAAAAAACATGAAGTTGAGTATGATTTCATGTGATTTTATGCCAGTCTTTTAACCATTACATTTTACAAATATTTTATTTGTTTATTTTTAGAGAGAGAGGAAGGGAGGGCAGAGAGGAGAGAAACAGTAATGTGAGAGAGGAACATCGATAGGTTACCTCTCACACATGCCCTATCCAGGGACCAAACTTGAACCCAGGCATGTGCCCTGACCAGAATCAAACCTGTGACATTTCACTTTTCAGGACAACACTCAACCAACTGAGCCACACCAGTCAGGGCACTATTCTGGTTTTTGATTTCTAAGTTATAAAAGGAGAGATGAAAAATAATACCTTTATCACAGATATTTTATTGAATAAGTGAAATAATTTTCTAAACTATAAATAGTTTAAATTTTTTAATATTATGACTGATACATTGCTTGTTGGTAATGTTATATTTGTAAGATTTTACACAAAAAGTCATTTAGGTTGCTATAGCTTGAAGGCTTTTCTTTTAATTACTGTATAAATTTATTTATTAAATAAAATAGTGTATGGATGTAAGTGAGAAGTGAAAATTGAACTTCAGAAATTTCACAATACAAAAGAATTAAAAATTCTCATTTTATAAATATAAAAATACTCTATGAGTATTTTGCCTTAATTTAAAACATACATGATTTTTTTCCTTTTTACATTTTAATCCTAGAAAGTAATTTGATGTACCCAGTAACTGGAAGTAATGAATTGCATTTTTTTATTCACTATTATTTTATTGTGGCTTTTCACAAAGTCACTTAACTTGCTTGTATCTTAGTTTTGTTAATTTTAAAAGGAAAACAATTGTTAAATTAACTGTGGCTTAACAAAATAAAAAGAGGATCTAACCATAAGGAATTTAGAATTTCTCATAGAGAGTAGTGTTATATAATCAAGAACAATAATTTCAGTCTAAGAACTTACAAAATGTGAATTCCTATCTCAAAAAACACTCACCAGGATTAATAAGAAACTCTATTAGAACTTTCAAAACACTAACTATCTCTTTAAAAGCACATCATTTCTTAAGGGAAAACTAATCAGAAACATTCTGAGTTCTTCTTGAAATTGAGGTAAGCTAAAAAAAACTTTAACCCAATAAGAGAAGTATAAAAAGAAATAAGAATTTGGGTCAAACTTAAATGTCAGAAACATAAAAGATAAAACTGTTCAGATTTTATTTAACTTAAAATAAAAATAACCATGCTTTCTCACTTGAAATTTTCACTCTTTTCTTCTCTATCATTTAGGGAATAATGGAATCTCAGAACTGGAAGGGGCTTCAGGGTCACCCATTTCAGTGCTGCCTCCAATGCCTTAGCCCTCTTTATCACATTTCACTAAAATGTTGGCTTATTTTCCTATCAACTTCTCCACAGAAATGATATCAATTGAGAAAACTCTACTGGCAAGCTATTGCTTATATTAATCCAAATATACTTCTTGTAAACATTCTACATCCTGGATTTAAAGAAAGGAAGAATAGAAGAAAGCACAACAGTAGCTGCATAGCATATGCTATAAGACAGATCTGTATCCTTATGTCATGTACAAAAAGGAACATAGTGAGAAAAGAAAGAATGAGGAATCCCAGAGGGGGTAATTGCTCTCAGTGCCTTCTAAGTCAAACTATTAAGAAGACACTGTAATTTAAAAAAATTAAAAAGGTGTCAACCAAGACCAGACATTTAGTATGTGATTCTAGTATACAGTCCATGTAAAGCCAAGTAAAAGGAAGACATTCTTCCCAGGGTGTGACCTACTGATGGAAAATAAGTAGACACTTAGCAATCTCTATGCTTATATTTCTATCACTTTATCTCTACCTCTACAATCATTTCAATATTATAGCTACAGAGGTTTCTTAAGAGACTACAGTAACATTTGAAATATGTTCTTCTGGACTAAGGCTCTCTTACTCTATATCCCAACCTCATGATTTAAAGCAAATATCAACTAATAACTTAGAACTCAGAAGCAAAGAATTTTGGAGAAACACATGGGGATGCATGGTAATGCACAGGAAATAACCAAGATCTGAACTCCAGGCCTATGAAAAAAAACAAGTGCAAATAGGGTTTGCAGTTTTTGGGAGATTAGAGCATTTGGCATGTTCCCCAGAAAGATAATCTTGCATCCTGGCAAAAGGCAGGGAGCAAGTGTTACTTAGAAGCTCAGTGGAGATGAAGATTCATATTCACATGATTAATTGAGGGAGTGCTCTCTGGAGAAGGGGAGCTGAGCTAACAGGATAGGGGAAGGAAAATACTTAAGACTAGCCTCCACCTGACCCAGCGGGCACTCAGGAGTATAAATTGCCTCAGAGAGTTAGGCCATTAGGCAAAGAGGCTGCCATTTACTGCCCCTGGTTCAGGCCATTAATGGTTTAGGACTACCCTGAAGCACACTGGGGATTGGATTTACATCCTATTCAAAACTTAGGTCAATTTTAAACAAATTCAGATGTTTATTGGCTTAGGGAGAATGAAGTGAATTACAGCAGAAATGCAAGGATGATAATTTGCTTCTTAGTGCTGGTGAGTAGGACCTATCAGGGGCAAAATGTCTACACATTCTTCAAATATGAACAATTTTGTAGATGTGCAATATTATGTGTGAAAGCCACACTAAGTCTGGCAATTTTGGAAATCTTTTATTATATTTAATGAATATTTAAGTACTTTTTTATTCTTCATCTCACACATTATCTAAAGATATGAAGATCATACATCTACTGGAAACATATCTATTTGGTCTAGTACTCTGAGTACTCTGATATGTCATATTGCCTACTTTAATGCATTGGATGGAATTTCAGGTTGTCAGGACCAAAATCTTCCTGTGGAATCATATGGTACCAATTATTTTAAATTTTAAATATTATAAGATATAAAACATTAAAGCTAGAAGAGGCCATGAGGATTAGTGTATCAGAAATAATTGAGTTGCTAGAATTATAGTTGATAAGAAGACAAATTCAAGAGGCTTAAAAACATAAAAAGGGATCTTTGGTCCAGAGCAGATTGGGTTTTACACAGAGGTTTACTGTATCAACACTATTGTTCTGTAATCATTTTGGTCTTGGCTTCCTTTGTGCTTTAGCTTTTTTTCCACGGTGGTTTCTCTCTTGACAACAGGCCTAAAACTGAGTTACACATGATAAGCCCTTTGTCATCAAACACAGCCTTAAATATGGTTTTGTTCTCCCAGGAATGGAATCTTAAATCAGCCAATCAGACATGGCCTGATGAACACTAGCTAGGCAATCTACCTGACAGACCCCTGTGATCTGCCTATGAAAGTCTTTCATTTCATACATTTCCTTGGAACTCCTTTCTCTATGCTAAATCATATGCTGCCCAATTTTTGAATCATTAAAAAAAGTCAGTAAGATCTTTAAAATTTACTCAGTTGAATTACGTTTTTAAAAGTGATACCATTCCTGGTACTATGTGCATTTGCTAAACTCTTGAACAAATAGAGATGTCCTTATTCTATAAATTTCAAGCAAAATGTCTAATATTGATTCTGGTTTGTCTGGCCTGAGCTGTATACCCATATCTGTGGCCAGAAGAGATGAAATACACTGACTGAATTTGAAAGGGTAGCACACCATGTGCCTTGAGCTGGCAGAGGGGGCAACCTCCTCAGAGCTATGTGAATTGTCAAAGAGATGCCTCGAATTATTGGCAAAGGGAATGAAAGACGTGGATGTGAGGATGCAAGCACATGTTTACTACAATGAAGTCATACACTCTTGTGTTTACGGGTAGGAATGCAGAGTCAAAGCAGGCACTCTGTAAGAAAGAAAGACCCTCAGTCCTGGCTCTCAGACCAGCGCTCTTTCTAACATACAAGTTCTACATACTCACTCTATTTATTTTTTCTGAGCCTTTCTAATAAAATACAAGTAATTTTCAATTAGACTTATAACGTGGTAAGAAGTGTATGTTTAGCTCTCATGTGTTATTCATTTTTTTGTGTTAATCACACCCTTGCATTGGAGTCATCTTTCACCAGAGTTTTAAAGAAATGTAGCCACATGGGAGTCATTGAATAGAATCCAGTTTAAGAGATTCAGGTTAGAGTATGAATGCTTATATTATTCCAAGAACTCTACAACTGATTGTAGAGGTGGGTAAAAATATCTTCTATCTACGTTTGAATATCGTTAAAATCAAGGCAATTTTATAAAGAGATCAGGCTGATTTTCTGTTAAATTTTGGACCAATTCCCTTGAGATGAGTGTTTTTTAAAGTATTTACTCTCAGATTTTGATTCAACTCACAGAGAAGTCTTATAGAGAAGCTGTCATTCATTAGCTTCTACATTTAATGACAACCGTGTTTCTAGCTTTAGGAAAGACCTCCCAGGCTATCATTCAGTTAATATTTCCCTTATGTATAATGTGGGAGAGTAATTTATAAGATTACAGACCTGGAACAGAATGATTATATGCTGGAAACCCCTTTTTCTTGAATGTTTGGAGGCAGAACAGGTAGAAATACCATAAAATAATAAAACACAAAATTAAAACTCTATTCTACAATATATTACTTAGTTTAAAAATAATTGGATTCTAAAAGAATATAAATTGACTGAGAATGAATGCTATATAATAAGCAGTTCATTTTTACTTGTTTTGTAAACTTAATTTCCTTCATATTAATTGTTGTTTGCTTAAAAAATAATATAGTAAACCATGCAAAATTTCAAATGTTCATAAAGTTGGAATAAAGTATTTCATGTTAAAGTATATAGATGAAAAGAAAGGGAAAACTGTATTTATCTAATTACCAAAAAATAGAAATAATCCAAATCTTTGATAAATTGAATGAAAAGTTAAAAGATATGCACAAAACAGATTTCTTTTACTTAATTGATTTTATTCTTTTATGTTGGTTAGCAAACTGCTATAAGTTAAAAGAAGCAGATCATCTGAAAAAAATGAAACAGCTAAATAATTCATTAATAAATATTAATTTTCTTCCTAAAAATCAATTTTTAAAAGATATTAATTATAAGGTAGTTCTTTCAAAACTGTTTTAAATATAGGTTTAAATTGATGTTTTTAGTGAATTTAAAAACTCACTTATACAAGCAAACATGTGATTCTGATCTTATGCTACCTGATACATGGTAGCAGGTAGCATATCTATTCATTAATATGAACATTCTCCAAAAATTTTGGATAAATGAAAGCTACTTCTGCTTGATTTTTAGTGTATTTAAGTTATTTATGATAATTTTGAAGATTTGTCAAATCATAACGTTTTCTGGTGTATGTATTACCATCTTTAACTAATCTTCCAAATATTGCCTTTAATGTTTTGCTTCTTATAAATAACAAATAAGGTATTAAAAACAATAAATTCAATAAAATAATCAGTTACTTTAAATTTTCTATTTGTGCATTTACTTGTTTTATTAATGTAGTCTTTACTAAAAATAACATTGAAAAAATTGTATATATGCATACATATGCAACCAGTTTTAAGAATATTCATTCTTCAAAATAATAGAGTAAGTGGACGAACAGAACAACAGAATCAATGATACAGATCATTTAGGAACAAACATATTTTTATACTCAGTATGTATAAAAGCTTCATGTGAATAAAATGTAGAAATAGAACTCTGTGGCTAGGAGGTAAATTACTCAACATATTGAGTTGAAAGAATTGGGTGCACATTAAAAATCAACTAATATCAGTTAATTAGGATTCATATTTCATATTGCACATTTAATAAACCAAGTGAATGGAATAATTTAAGATGAAAGAAAAGTTTAAGCATTAATAAGATAAATTTTCTAAACATTAGTAAAAGACTACAAGACAAATAAAATAATAATTTATTGATAAATAAAAAATACTAAAACAAAATACAAAGACAAAGACATGAGTTGATAAAAGTTTAATATTTGTGCATAGAAAATATGCACTTTAAAGAATAATAAAAGTAAATATCAAGTTAAAAACAAATATTTGATATAAATACAATTGTTAAATCTTTAAGTACACATGAAAATTGTTTAGAAAATCATCAAGTCTTAATAGAAAAATGACCAAAGACCCTAAAACATGTTCTCTGGAAAAGATCCACCACTGGTAACAAACTACATAATGTGTTATCTTTAACGTTTTTTTTGTCCTTATGGATCATGAACCTATTCCCTATTTACTTTCACATCCTACTAAATAACTGTATTCATACCCATTTTTCAATTATTATACAAATTACATTCATTTGTGTATCTCCAAAAAGAGTCCTAAACAAGATAAATCCAAAGAGGCCCGTGTTAAGAATCCTCATAATTAAAATTCGAAAGGTTAAAGGTAAAGATAGATTTTAAAAGCAAGAGTAAAGCAACTAGTGACCTACAGGGGAGCCCCCATAAAATTATCATCTGATTTATCAACAGAAACTTTGTAGGCCAGAAGGGATTGTCACAAAATATCCAAAGTGATGAAAAACAAGGACCCACAGTCATGATTATTCTATTCAGGAAAGCTACCAGTTAGAATTGAAGGACAGATACAGAGCTTCCTAGACAAGAAAAAGTTAAAAGAGTTCATCACCACCAAACCAGTAGTATAAGATATGATCAAGGGTTTCCTTTAAAAGGAAGGAGGAAAAAAAATAAAAAAATGTGAATAATAAAGTGGCAAAAACACATATTTGACAATTACTTTAAATGTAAATAGATTAAATGCTATAGTCAAAACACATATGGTGATGGGATGGATAACAAAATGAGACTCTTACATATGCTGTCTTCAAGAGACAAACTTCAGATTATAAGACATACAGACCAAAAGTAAAGGGATAGAAAAAAAATATTTCATGAACATGGAAACAAACCAAAAAAAAAAAAAAAAAAAAAAGAGTGCTGGGGTAGCCTTCCTTGGAGACGTGTGTGTTCAGGTCCTCTGCCCATTTTTTAATCAGGTTGTTTGTCTTCCTGGAGTGGAGTTATGTTTGTTCTGTATATATTTTGGAGATCAAACCCTTGTCTGAGGTATCATTTGCAAATATATTTCCCCATATGGTTGGTTTCTTTTTCATTTTGTTATTTTCTTTAGCCATGCAGAAGCTTTTTATTTTGATGAAGTCCCATTTGTCTTCAGACCAGTCAGAATGGTCATCATCAACCAAATCAACAAACAAGTGCTGGTGAGGTTGTGGAGAAAAGGGAATGGCAGCACACTATTGGTGGGAATGCAGACTGGTGCAGCCACTGTGGAAAACACTATGGAATCTCCTCAGAAAACTAAAAATGAAACTACCTTTTGACCCAGCAATTCCACTGCTGGGATTATACCCTAAGGACCCTGAAATACCAATTTAAAAGAACCTATGCACTCAAATGTTCATAGTAGCACAATTTATAATAGCCAAGTGCTGGAAGCAACCTAAGTGCCCATCGGTAAAAGAGTAGATCATAAAACTGTGGTACAGTTACACAATGGAATACTATGCAGAAGAAAGAAAAAAAGGAGCTCCTACACTTTGAGACAGCATGGATGGATCTGGAGAGCATTATGCTAAGGGAAATAAATCAGGCAGTGAAAGACAAATACCATATGATCTCACCTATAAGTGAAACCTAATCAATAAAACAAATAAGCAACCAAAATAAAATCAGAGACATTGAAATTAAGAACAAACTGACAGTAACCAGAGGGGAAGCGAGAGGTGATAATGTGGGGAAAAGGGGGAAATGTTGTCAAGAAAATGTATAAAGGACCCATGGACAAAGCCAAACGGAGGTATGATCATGGGTGGTAGGTGGGGATGGTTGGGGTATTGGGAATGGTGGGGGGAAATGGAGATCAACTGTACTTGAACAACAATAAAAATAAATAAATTAAAAAAAAAAGCTGGGGTAGCAAAACTTATACCAGACATAATGGACTTTAAAACAAAGGCTATAGCAAGACACAAAAAATGATACAGCAACTTAGCTGCTGGTATTTATTTGAAGAAACCCAAAGCACTAATTGAAAAGACATATATATTCCTATGTTCACTGCATCATTATTTACAATAGTCAAGATATGGAAGCAATCTAAGTGTCCATCAATAGACAAATGCATAAAGACAAAGTGGTGCACATTAACAACAGAATATGATTCAACCATAAAAAAGAATGAAATCTTGCCATCTGCAACAACATGCATGAACCTAGAGGGTATTGTGCAGAGTGAAATAAGTCAGACAAAGACAAATGCCAGACAATTTCACTTATATAGAGAGTTTAATAGAAAAATTGTAAACAGTGTAACAGAAACAGACTCAGATATAGAGAACATCTAGATGTTTGCCAGATGAGAGAGTGCTTAGGGGGATTGGTGAAAAGGTGACAGGTTGTAGAAGTACAAGCTGGCAGTTACAGAATAGTCAGGGGGATGTAAAGCCCAGCATAGAGAGCATAGTCAATTAGATTATAATAACTATACAGGGTGTCAGATGCATACTAGACTTACTAGGGTGATCACTTTGTAAGATACAAGTGTCTAATCATGATGTTGTACACCTGAAACTAATATAATATAGTATATGTCAGCTGTAATTTAAAATTAAAAACATAAAATAAAAACTAGAAATAAACTATCTTTTTTTTAATTGACCTACTTATCACTCCAGCTTAATCTGCATCAAAATTGTCAAATCTTGTTCTCTGTTTCAAATGCACTGGTCTTGCTGCCAAAGAAAAATGCTTTTTCCTACCACAGACTCTTTATACACATTTTTTTCTTCCCAGAACACTTTGATCCTGTGTCTAGTAGTCTTTACTCTTCCTTCAGTTCTAAGTTCAGTGAGCATATCTTTAGGGCAATTTTACATGAGCAGATCTGACATGCATATTATGATCTCATACTACCTTGAAATCCCCTTCATAGCACTGACCACAGGTATAATTTTACTTTTATTTGTAGGTTTGTTTGAGTCATTTCCATCTTCTTCATTCTATTATGAATTTCATGAACACAAAGTCCATACCTTATCTATTCATTATTTCTCTAGTGTCTAACATAGATACTGGTAAAAAATTATCAATAAACATTTGATCTATTTGTAAATAAAATGCAATTGATATACAATAATAAGATTATAAATAATAATTAAATTCCATTATGTAAAAATGATAATGAAAAGATCACTTTTTGATATTCCTGGTGGGAGTGAAATTTATTGCAACCCTCTAAAAATCATACCGATTGATATACAAAACTTAAGAATGTTTACAAGATTTATCCTAGCAATTTTATTTCACATGTTGCAATTTTTAGAATAGGAAAAGATGGAACAACTTCCTAATTACATAAAGGGAAAAAATGACAAAACTCAGGGAAAAAAGTCAGAAATACTGGTAAAGCTGTGAATTCATGTACCCACATATTCACACCCACAAAATAAATCAAATCAACATTTAACATTGTTGTGAATGTAATTAATAAATAATATAAGAATAAACACTTTGTTTCATGTACTCACAACTGTAAACCTACTTTTTCCCATACCTGTATATGTGTATATCACCCAGATCTGCTATGTTACATTTCAGGTTAGTTTAAATCAGTGACATGATTAATTCAATCTGCATAGGATATTTTCTATTTTCAGGTAACTCTACTTTTCCCATTCTCCATGAATTCTTAAATTCAAAGAGGATTTTTTTTAAATCCTCTGCAGATTCCCTAACAAATCTTTAGATTCATGTCAGCTCTACTTTCTAATTCATATGCATTTAAATTACTCATCATCGGTGAGCCAAATACAGTCATGATTGCTAAATGACAAGTCATAGAAATTCAGTATTACTCCTACTCTTCTCATTTTATAACTTTACAAAAATGTCAATAGACTTAGGCCAAAAAGTAAAGTTGTTCTAAGGCACAGAGTAATTAGTTGTGGGGATTGCTAGCGACAGCCTGTATCTCATGAAACCTCATTTTATATTTTTTAGCTTATTTTTTTAATAAAAATGAGACACATGAGTTTTCTATTTAGGGGAACTTTCCCCAGCTAGGATCTTTAAAATGCAAATTCTAATAGCATTCTAAAAATAGCTTTTTCCATTAGGTTAAAGAATTAAGGATAAATAATTTAATCAACACTACTGTTATTATATATACACATTTCATGAGATCCAAGAAACATCTTAGGAACTTCAGACAATGTTCTCTATTTCTGATGAGATAAGATAGACTCTATTCCAGGTAACAATATTTTCTTTATCTGTGAACACTGGATTTTTAAATTATTTTTATTATTTTTAATAATGACAAGAAAAATTTAGTACAAAATAGAATTTAGGCTGTTCATCTCTATAGAACAAATTACTTACTGTTCTAACTTCTGAACCTTCTACTAGCTAATATAAACTGTAATCACAAGTGAGAAAAAAATCATAAAACTCTGTAGCTTTTATGCTATGCCTCCTTGCTATTCTATGATAGGTTTTTTAGAGAACCTAGAAAGCTTACTATGCATTGCCACAATAAAAAGAACCAATAACAAAAATATAATTGGATATTGGAAGCTGCCATTGTCAATAACATTGGACATAAAGTAAAGTAGGACATTTAACTAAAGAGAGAGATGATGGTATGTCTCTGTTTTGTCCACGGAGATCAATTTTGATATATGTTTCTTTATAAAGAAAGATTAAAATTCGTTACATATGATGGTTATTTCACAAAAATGAAATGTTTAATTTGCCAGGAAAATACAACAAATCTAAATATGTATATGTATTATGTGTGTATCCAAATACGTGCCTTTGAAGTATGCAAGGCAAAAATTAAAAAAGCAAAGTATACAAAGAGTAGACCAATTGACAACTACAATGGTAGAATTTAAAAGTTTTTTAACAGAGTATTCTAGTTATTAAAGAAAAAGAAAAATTAGTCAAGGCAAAGAAGGGCTAAATATCCACTCTAAAGTATTAGGTAAAGTACAATAAAATGAGCACAAAATAATTAAAAGATACTAATAATAAAAGGCAGGGCAGGAATTAATAAATATAGAAAATAAACATATGAAAGAGAAAATTAACAAAAATAAATATTAGCTTTTCGTGAAGACCAATAATACTGATAAAACTCTGGCAAGGTAAATGAGATAGAAAGATAAAGACATTATTACTGATACAAGAAATAAAAAACCTTCATTGCTTCACTTTTGACCCAATAGACAAGAAGAGAATAAGATATTGTGTGCATATTTATCCTAAAAATGTACATAACAAACAAACCAGTGACTTATATGATCTTATACCCACTACCAATATCAAATTAGTAATTACACATGTTACCACAATGAAAACTCCATGACCAGAGGTCTTCACTAGACAAACCTACCAAGCATTTAATGATAACATAATTCAAATCTTAAATAAATTCTGTCAGAAACTAGGATAAGGATACACCTATTAACTTATTTTATATGGCAATCATGACCTTGATACTAAAACTGATAAGTAATGGACAATTACAAATGAGTTAAATTAAGAAATACTAAATAAAAACCCTAATAAAATATTAGCCAACATAATTCATGTATATATGTAGGATATATATAGATATAGATATAGTTATAGATATAGATCCTACAACATTCTAAGATTCATCCTAAAAAATGGAATTAACCATATTTGTTGTACCATATTACTAGACTGAAGAAAAATCATTTGGTTATCTCAATTGACTTTTTAAATATTTCCTAAAATCCTTACTACTATGGAATGAACTTTCTTATTGGGTAAAAAATATTTCTCAAAAAACAACAAAGAAAGAAACAACAAAACTATAGAAAATATCATGCTGAAAGTGAAATATTGATATATTTCCATATTCAATCAGGAAGCAAGGGTGCTCAAAATTACAAATTTTATTCAATATTAAAAAGTGCTGTAAAGCACTAAAGAACAAAAATACACATAAAGAGTGGGAATAGACACAAAGCCTCTAAATATTCATAGATGATAGAACTGTGTGTGTTTGAAAACTCAGTAGAATCTAAAGATTATATTCAGAATTCATTAGAAAATTTAGAAAGTCTCTGATTCTACATGCAATATTCAGAAATGACCTATGAAGAAAAATATATAATTTACAAGCATATGAAGAATATCAAGTACCTAGTAATTAATTTAACAACAGATGTACATGAGTTTGAAAAATAAAACTACAGCCCTGGCTGGTGTGGCTCAGTGGATTGAGAACCAGCCTGCAAACCAGGGGGTGACTGGTTCAGTTCCCAGCCAGGGCACATGCTTGGGTTGCAGGCCAAGTCCAGTGGGTTGAGCACAAGAGGTAACCACACATTGGTGTTTCTCTCCCTTTCTTTCTCCCTCCCTTCCCCTCTCTCTAAAAATAAATACATAATCTTTAAAAAATAAATAAAACTATAAAAATGTAATGAAATAAAGAATATCCAGAGATATAAATTTATGACAAAAGTAGGACTACAGACTAATAAATAATCAATCTATAGTCTTCTCAAGTAATGATTCAGGAACATTTATGTACTCACATGAAAATAATTGTTCCTCTAATTTATACTATGTAAAATTAATTTTAAATAATTATAGACTAAATGTTGATGCTGAACAATAAAAATTTTAAAAGAAAACATAGGAGACTGTCTTTATGAACAAGTTAAAAATGTACAATTTATTCTGCACTTTCATATGCTTTCTTCAATAGAATTGTGTTCTTTGACTCTCAATGTCCTCAAGCACACTCATTCATTCTGTTACGCTTATGGAGGAATTAAGTTGCTGGCCTTTATCTTTTATGCAAAGTTCTTGACTGTCATGTGTCTAATCCCAGGGTCTCCTGCACTGGTTGCTGTATATACTACCCCTGCAGGCTCAGGGCACACCAGGCACTTAAGCTAGGTTAAGCCTAAGAAAACCTGGATGAGAAAACTGAGCATATATTTAGTTTGTATAATAAAGTTATTTTGTAAAACTGCCCATAAATTAGATATAGAATCAATTTATACTGAATGAAATTCATGTTAGTATATGTGGCTGCCATATAGAGGCTTTTTGGGTATGTGTGTGTTCAGTGATAGATGGAATATAGATAAATTTAGTGGGAGACACACCATTATTTGAATCAATACAAGATAGAACCTTTTATGTGTGTGTGTTCAATGATAGTTCCAAAAGACATGAGTTTATTATGAGCCACACCATTATTAGAATTCATACCAGAATTAAATGGCTGAAGTATTCTTCACTGGGCAAATTAATCTTTGAGTAAATTAGGAACACATCTCATTGTAGCCATATGCTGGCTGTGATTTTTGGAGATGTTATCCAACCCCGTTGAGCTTAATAGTCCTGATTTGTTAAAAGGGGATAATGACCTGAGGATCTCTACCAGGTGTGTCAATCAAGTTTCAGTCAAGAAAACAGAAGCCACCTTACGTATTACTAGTAGGAAGTATTTAAATGCTTACACTAATTGTTAGAAAGTCTGAGGACATGAAGGTCAAGAAAGCCGCCATAACCAGTGTCAATCAACAGCGCATGATTAGGAGGAGCTCAGCCCAAATTCAGTGTGAATTTCAACATCTCTGGGAAAGCTTCTCTCGTGGTGTTAGCCCACAGCTATGATGCACGTTCTTCTTAAATTCTCATCTGAAAGCTGCATTGAACTTTGCATATTCTTTGGGGCAACTGTCTCTGGACAATAATGGGCTCTCTTTGCTTTTTCACATCTCCGAATTTCTCATTTCAGACTCTGGGTCACAACCACATGTGTAAGCTAATTCAATGGAATGTAGTTCTTGGTAGTTTTTGAAGCTGAAGAGAATTTAGATGGGGCTGCTGATGAACTTTAAGACAACTTAGCACTGGTTATTGATATATTACATAAAATTAAAATATAATATGTAGTCTCACATGCAACATATATTTAATAAGTAATGATTATTAAGATAAAGGTAAAATTATAATACATTATAATATCCCAAAGCAAAATTAACTGTAACATGTACTATACTTCTATATCAGTTCTGTATGCCAATTTCCCTTGGTGTTATATTAATTGTTGATTTAGAACTATAGGAAATATTGTCTTGGATATAATTTTGGAGTGCTTGCATATAAACAGTAAAAATAAACAAAGTTTATTCTTGCAATATATGGTAATCACCATTTCTAAATCATAAAAGAAAAAAAAGATCTTTTAAGCATGCTGAACTTTAGTTGGAAACTGCATATTAATGGTTACATTTATAATGTCTGAGAAAAGTTGAAGAGGGCACTTTAAATTCACGGCTCCCTAATTCTTTCAGTATTCTTAACAGCCCATTTATTCTTCTGTATCATGAGAATTCCATTAATACCAATACATTAAATTATTTCGGTAAAATGTTTAAAGCACTTTTAAAATAAAGGCTGACTTTAACTTTTTTAGAGGGACTGCAGCTGACATTGAAAAGCCAGAATAGAACTGGTAATAGAATACTTCACGCAGTACAAAGACTTTTAGCAACCTTTTATAATTAGCAACTTAATTGTAACCTGCATTTCAGAAGATATCCAAAACACTATATTTAACTAACAAATAAATTGAGCTGAAATTACCTAGTGAATTATTAAAATGTACAGAAGAATAAACTATGCTTTTTCTTAACTTCTGAATAAATTAATAAGAGTTACAATTATATAACAGGCAGATTTCTATGTATACTTAATTAATTTCACATCCAGAGAATCTTATGATGTATGTACTATTAAGATTGCATTCTTTATACTGCTGAGGGATCTGATCAAAGAGGATGGAAATAATTTTGCCAGTTCAAAAAACAATCAGGAGATGAAACTAAGAAATGAACATGGGCAGTTGATTTCTAAAGCCAGCTGTTCTAAACAGTGTGCTTCACTACAAAAGATTGCAGAGCCCCAAATTCTCATTAGTCATATGAGTATACTTAGGACATATATCTAGAATATGAATCGATAATCTTACTATGATTACAGACCTATAAAAGTACTATATTTTCCAACTATCCTAAGTAAATTGTTAGTATCTTAAGTATCTTTAGCATCCTTAGCTTAAGTTTAATGTAAGCCTACTTTACAATATGGCAATGAGAAGTAAAATGGGGAAAAGGTCAAAATGTGAAAGCAAAAGAGAGAAAATGATGACAGAATACTAGAGACTTATTTTACTTACAGATATTCCTGTTTCCTGGTGTTGTTGTTTTTTGTTTGTTTGTTTGGTTGGTTTTGTTTTACCAACATTAGCTAAAGAAGAATTGAAGAAAATTTAAAATTGTCGATTTTAAAATAAGCTGTGACACTGTCCAGCTGATGGCCAGAGCACAATAAAATGAGTTAGGAGCTGTGGGCAAGGTATTGGACACCTGTGATCTTCAAAATTGGCAAACTGCAATTTATCAATTATCGGTCAGAACACACTGGGTGCAATTTCTTAGAAAACTAGAGAACAGTGTTTTGTAGAACACCTGAGGAAATTTTGAGGATCAAAAATAATTTCCTTATGTGAAAAAAATACCAGTT
The DNA here is from genome assembly GCA_004024845.1 of Tonatia bakeri. Taxonomy (NCBI): domain Eukaryota; kingdom Metazoa; phylum Chordata; class Mammalia; order Chiroptera; family Phyllostomidae; genus Tonatia; species Tonatia bakeri. The sequence goes on along the minus strand of PVIA01003850.1, from coordinate 66,905 downwards.
GATGTATGAAGTCTAGTGAACTGACTTCACTATTGATTTTAAGTTTTACATAGCACTATATTATATGATAAAAGATGATGTGGGTTAACTAGAATTAGCATGGTCCTACATAACTTTTCAAACACAAGCACTAAAACATTAAGGAATTCACTAATGCAAAATTATAAGACAAACTTAAGATATGCTTAAAGTGTGATTCATTGTTAGAAGTTTACTAATGGAATTGCAATGAAGCTTTAATTGTATCTAGATTACTGATTCAGAGAAGAGAGGTTCTTTTAGAGCAATGAAACTATTCTTCAAAATAGTTATACAGTCAGAGGTTTTGAGACTTTATTTGCCCTCACTGGAACCCTGGATTGTGTGGTCTGTCTAGTTCCCCAGTTGCTCCTCCTGGTTTATCTGCGCCTCTGACTGAAAAAACCTGTAGGGGTTGAGGGGGTGGGAGAAACTCTCAGCCTCAGAGGAGAGTTCTTTGGAGAGACCCATAGAGTCCTGAAATGTACACAAACCTACCTACCTGGGAATCAGCACCAGAAGGGCCCAGTTTGCTTGTGGGTAGAGGAGAAAGTGACTGAAAGCTGGCTGAGAGCTGAACAAGTGGCAATGTTCCCTCTTGGACCCCTCCCCCACATACAACATCACAATGAAGCCAACTGGGTTGCCCCACCCTGGTGAACACCTAAGGCTCTGCCCCTTACTATGTAACAGCTGTGCCAAGACAGAAAAATACGGCCAAAATGAAAGAACAGATCAAAGCTCCAGAAAAAATACAACTAAGCGACAAAAGATAGCCAACTGAACAGATGCACAGTTCAAAATACTGGTAATCAGTTTGCTCACAGCATTGGTTGAATATGGTAGCAAAATAGAAGAAAAAGTGAAGGCTATGACAAGTGAAATAAAGGAAAATGTACAGGGAACCAACAGTGAGGAGAAGAAAACCAGGACTCAAATCAAAGGTTTAGACCAGAAAGAAGAAATAAACATTCAACCAGAATAGAATGAAGAAATGAGAATTAAAAAAAAAAAAAAAAAAACCTGAGGAAAGGCTCAGGAACCTCTAGGACAACTTTAAACAATCCAACATCTGAATCATAGGGGTGCCAGAAGGAGAAGAGGAACAGTAAGAAATAGAAAACTTACTTGAAAACCTAAGGAAGGAGAACTTCCCTAACCTGGGAAAGGAAATAGACTTCCAGGAAGTCCAAGAAGATCAGAGTCCCAAAGACGTTGGACCCAAGGACATCAAGGCAACATCATAATTAAATTACCCAAGATTAAAGATAAGGACAGAATCTTAAAAGCATAGAGAGAAAAGGAGATAGTTACCTACAAAGGAGCTCCCATAAGACTATCAGCTGATTTCTTAAAAGAAACCATATAGGCAAGAAGGGGCTGGAAAGAAGTATTCAAAGTCATGAAAGGCAAGGACCTATATCCAAGATTTCTCTATTAAGCAAAGCTTTCATTTAGAATGGAAGGGCAGATAAAGTGCTTCTCAGATAAGGCCAACTTAAAGGAGTTCATCATCAGCAAGCCCTTATATGAAATGTTAAAGGGACTTATCTATGAAAAAGAAGAAGATCAAAAATATGAACAGTAAAATTACAACAAACTCACAACTATCAACAACTGAACCTAAAACAAAAACAAAAATGAATTGAGCCAACAACCAGAATAAGAACAGAATCACAAGAATGGAGATCACATGGAGGATTATCATCAGGCATGGGGAGGGAGATAATGGGAGAAAAGGTACAGGAATAAGAAGCATAAATGGTGGGTGCAAAATAGACAGGGGGAGGTTAAGAATAGTTTAGGAAATATAGAAGTCAAAGAACTTATGTGCACAACTCATGGACAAGAACTAAGGTGGCGGGGGGAGAATGCAAGTGGGAGGGGATGCGCAGGGCAGGGGGGAATAAAAGGGAGAAAATGGGACCACTATAATCACATAATCAATAAAATATGTTAAAAATAAAGTAAAATAAAATCCTCAGCAAAACAAATTAAAATAAATAAATAAAATAAAATAGAAGATACATGTAAATATACATTTGTCAAAACCCAAAACAACACCAAGAGTGGAAATTAAAATATGGATATTTATTTTCTTAAAACTATGTAAGAAATTGTTTAAAATCCTTAAACATTTTTTTAAACTATTATTTTATTTATTGACCTATTTTACAGAGAGAGAGGAAGGCGGGGGAGAAAGAGACAGACAGACATTGATTTGACATTTGACTTATATATGTATTCATTTGTAGATTCTTGCATGTGCTCTGACTGGGGATTGAACCTAGAACCTTGGTATATCAAGATGATGCGCTAACCAAGTGAGCTACATGGCCAGGGCTGGTTTCTTATTCATTTGGGAAGAAATAGAATTTCTATTTTAAGCCATATATAAAAATGAATTCCAGGTGGATTAAAGATCTAAACAAAAGAAAATATAGAAGAATAGAAAAAATACAAAGATCTTAATGATAGTGAGATAGAAAAAGATTTCTAAGCAACTCACAAAACCCAGACATAAAGTGCAAAAACAATAGATTTGACTGCATACAAATTTAAAATGATATAACAAATAACAACATAAACAAAAACTCAAATATTTTTCTTTAAAAGTTAATAAATAAACTGGGATAAAAATATATCAATACATTAAAGGGTTAATATACTTAAAAAATAAAGAGTTCCTTCAAATCAATAAGAAAAGTGAATCCAAAGAGAACATGACAAACAGGCAATTTAAAGATAAGTGCACATTTCCAATAAAACAAACTGGACTTTTAAATGATAATGATGTGCCATTGTAGGTTCATTATGTAACAAATGTCCCACAATAGTGTGTCAGGTTGTTGATAAAAAGGAGTTTGTGTGTCGTGGAAACAGGGAGTACCTCTGTACTTTTGCTTCAGTTTTGCTATAAATCTTAATTGCTCTTAAAATATAAATCTTATTAATCAAAAAGACTTTGCTAATGAAATTAGAATGAAGTTTTAATTACATTTAGATTAGTAATTCTTTCTCAATGATTTTTTTTTTCTTGGTGAATTTCATCTCACAACATTTTAGAATTAGGAAAGACTTTCAGGGAACACCTAATTCCGTTTTTCTAACTGTTGCCACAGACACTGTGAGATACTGTCACTTCAAGTGATTATTTAATTGTCAGATAGCTAGGCTCCATCCAAATTCTAAAGAATCAGTTTACAAAAAAAAAAGCCTCAGAATATGCATTTTAACAAGTTTCCCAGTGTGACTCATATGCATGGTACACTTTAATAACCATGATTGTGGTACAGCTTCTCATTTTAAATATAAATAAGTTGAAATACAGAAATGTTAGGTATTTACCTATGTTCATAAAATAAAATAGAAGCAAGGTCATCATTAATTCCCTAAATGTTCACTTAGTTCTCTTTTCATATACCCCAGGGTCTTCTAACAGTATAACATAAACTGAAGTTTGACTCAACAATATTAATTAAATATGGGCTGTAAGTATTGATAGAAGTGTTATTCTATGCAGTATGGATCTATCAAATAGAATAAAGAAACACAATTTGCTAAGATGTTTATGATTCAATTTTGGCTAGTCATACAAGATTTTTAAAGACATATATTATTTCTTCAATATTGTGGAATAAATCTTTAATAAGTGAACGAGAACTGCTTATTTAATAAATGGGGTGGAGGAAGGGAGCTGGGGCAGATGGGCTGCTTTATTGCTGGAATTAATGGCCTCTGTATTTTTACCCTTTGGAAGTGCCCTCTTGTACGCATGTGGGTTTGACTCTGTGATTTGTTTCCTATTCAGTAAATAAATAAGAAGTCACTGGTCTAAAAAATTAAAACAGAGAGAGAAAGAGATTAAGGATTGGAAAATCTGGATTCTCATTCCAGCTCTATTACTTGCTACTATTACAGTGACATTTTATAGAAACCTCCTGAGGAAGGATGTAAAGCTACAGATGGCACACACTTATTTTCTCCTGTATTCCTACCTTCTCCTAGAATGTTTTCTGATGTAGTGGTAGACACACTTCAAACATCAACGTTATTGGTGATAACAGTTAAAGACGGGCCTCCCAATGTCACAGTCTATTGATATACAATTAAATGAGGTGTATCACCTAAGAAAAGTGGCCCTTTCCATCATATTTGTATAGCAAAAAGATTTTTCAAAATATAGATGAAATTTGAATCTACTTTTATAAGTTTAAGAATTTCAAGACTCTCTTTTTTCTTTAACTTTTCTTTATTTTTTGAAGAATTTCCTTTCTTTCCCTACTCTTTTCTACTCAGAGGAAACTTAAACATGATTTTCCAATAGTCAATGAATAATTAGACACATTTAATAACTAGAAACCCAAAGGAGCAATCAGCGATAATTAGATAAGATCTTTTATGTAACTCAGTTTAGCAATAACTCATACTGGTTCTCCAGTTTATATCATGAATAAGATAGATTTTTCTAGTTAAAAAAATCACCAGAATATAGTATCAAATGAAGTCATTTTTGAAAAATAAAGCATTAATTATGTGTTTATATAATGTCCGTAGGACTTACCCTTAAGAAAATTATGTTGAGAATATAAAGATTGTTTTTAGAATTTTTTAATTTTATTTTATTTTACTTATTTATTTTTTATTGATTAGACTATTACAGTTGTCCCAAGTTTTCCTCCTTTGCCCCTCTCTACCCAGCATCCCCCACTCCCTCTGGCAATTCCCCCTCCTTTGTTCATGTCCTTGGGTCATGAGTATAACTTCTTTGGCAACTCCATTTCCTATATTTGCTCTAACATCTCTCTGCCTATTCTATAACTACCAATTTGTACTTCTTAATCCCTTCACTTTTTTCTCTATTCCCCCCAGACACCCATTCCCACTGGCCACCATCCCAATGTTCTCCATATCTATGATTCTGTTTCTGTCCTGCTTGTTTGCTTAGTTTGTTTCTAAGATTCAACGTTTGATAGTTATATATTTATTGCCATTTTAAAGTTCACAGTTTTGATCTTTTTCTCTCTCTTAAATAAGTCCCTTCAACATCTCATATAATAATGGTTTGGTGATGATGATGAACTTCTTTAGCTTTAACTTGTCCGGGAAGCACTTGATTGCCTTTTGATTCTAAACAATAGTTTTGCTAAATAGAGTAATCTAGGCTGTAGGCCCTTGCCTCATCATTTTGAATATTTATTGCCAAATCCTACTAGCCTGCATAGTTTATTTTGAGAAATCAGCTACCAGTCTTATGGCAACTATTGTAGTTGATTACCTGCTTTTCTCTAGCTAGTTTTAAATTTTCTCTTTATCTTTAATCTTCAGCATTTTATTTATGGTATATCTTGGAGTGGACCTCTTTGCATCCATCTTGTTTGGGATTCTCTGCGCTTCCTGGACTTGCATGTCTAATTCCTTTACCAAATTAGGGAATTTTACTTTCATTATTTTTTAAAATATATTTCCAATTTCTTACTTCTTCTCTTCTCCTTCTGGTACCCCTGTGATGTGAATGTTGGAATACTTTATGTTGTTCCAGAGGCTGCTTTCACAAACCTCAATTTTTTGGATTCTTTTGTCTTCTTGTTGTTCTGATTGGCTGGGTTTTTTTTTCCTTCCTTATATTCCAAATCATTGATTTGATTCTTGGCTTCATCCACTCTACTATTGTTTACCTGTAAATTGTTATTTATTTCAATTATTGTATCCTTCATTTCTGATTGGATCTTTTTAATGCTGTTGAGATCCTCACTGAGTTCCTTGAGCAACGTTATACCAGTGGTTTCACCTCTACATCTGATGGATTGTTTATACCCATTTTGTTTAGCCCTTTTTCTGGAGTTTTGATCTGTTCTTTCATTTGGGACATGTTTTCTTTGCCTCCTCATTGTGGTAGTCTCCTTGTGATTATTGCTATGTATTAGGTAGAGCTACCATGACACCCTTTTTGGTAGCATTGCCTAATATAGTAGGTATCCTGTAGGGTCTAGTGGCACAGTCTCCCCTATCACTCAAGCTGGGTATTTGAGGTGTGCCTTTCATGTGGGTTGAGTATAGCCCACTATTGTAGTTGAGTTTTGATTGCTGTTGGCAGGTCAATGGGAGGGATTTACCCAGACCAGACAGCTGTAAGAACTGGCTGTGGTCAATGAGCACCAACATCTGCCCTCTGTGGAGGATCAGCTGTGCAGGGACAGTGTGGTGGTGCCCCAACATGGTCTGTAGCTGTCCACTGGGTGCATAAGCTCTGGTGTTTCCCAGGGTGGTACAGGCCAAGTTCAGCCCCCACAACCTCCCATGTGTTACCTAGGGCTACCATGCCTGGGCTATAAAGCACTCTGAGATGGTTGCTACTTGGCTAGGCTTAGAGATTTTCAGGTGAAGCCAAGTTGGAAATCTATACTGATAGTTGCTAGTGCTCAACCTGGGGCCAATTAGCAAGAGGTAAGGGGGTTGGGGACTCACTGAGACCAGCTGTTGCTTGTTTGAGAGCATTTAAGAAGCTGTGGAGAATGAGCCAAGACCAACCATTCATATGGAAAAGTCTCTGTTAAGACCTTGGGTGGGCCCATAAATTGGTAGGTTGGAGTCTCAGGAAATCTCCAGGGTGGGACAAATGGTTTTAGCCAGGTTGATGGAATCTCAGATATGGCACCCACCTGCCAGCTCTGTGGCTCTGTGGGGGGAGGGTTCAGAAACAGGAAAAATGGCCTCTGCCCACCTTTCAGTCTGGGAGAAAGCTGGCGGCAACTCTCACCTTGGTGCCAGACACTTCAGTTTCTTCCAGTATGTCACTGGTGCCTTTCTAGCTGCTACCCTAGTACTGGAGCCCAGGTGGAGGGAGTCAGAATAAGTGCACACATGGGTTATTTAAGAGGAACTCTCAGGACTCCAGTGGTTTCTTCTACCAACTCAGTCCCTGCTTGTTTTAGCAGCCAGAAGTTTTGGATACTTATCTTCTTGGCACTAAAACCCTGGTTTGGGATGCCTGGTGTGGGACTCCTCACTCCTGAAATATTCCTTCAAGTTTTTATCCACCACACATGGATGTGGGACCAGCCTGTTCCATGTTTCCATCCCTCTTACCATTCTGGGTGGGTGTGGTTTCTTTAATTCTGTAGTTGTCAGACTTCCAGTTAACTCAATTTCTGATGGTTCTGAGTGATGGTTGTTTTAGTTGTAATTTCGACATGGTTGTGCAAGGAGGCAAGTCATGTTTACCTATACTACCATCTTCACCGAAAATTCTGTTTCTAGAAATTTTGAAAGACTTCTTTCTTTTCTAATTTAGCCTATGTTGTACTTTTCCCATTACCATTTAGTCCTCTTATACCCCCTCCATCCAACAATCACCACACATGTGTCATTTCCACCCGCTCACTTCCCTGCCACTAGCTGTCATCCTGCTCTCCATCTAAGAGCCCGTCCCCATTTTCCTTGTTAGTTTGTTCACTAGATTCCATATGCATGAAATCATATGGTATTTGTCTCTCTGCCTGGCTAATTTCACTTAGCATAATATTCTCCAGGTCCATCCATACTGTCACAAAGGATATAGATTTCTTCTCTTTTATAGCTGAGTAGTATTTCATTGTGTAAATGCCCCATAGTTGTTTTATCCACTCATGTATTGATGGACACTTGGCTGCTTACTTATCTTGATGACTGTAAATAGTGCTTCAGTGAACATAGGGGTGCTGATATTCTTTTGATTAATGTTTTGGGTTCCTTCAGATACATTCTCAGAAGTGAGATCACTGGGTCAAAAGGCAGATCCATTTCTAATACTTTGAGGTATCTCCATTACTGTTTTCCCTACTGCAGCAGTGGCTGCACCAATCTGCATTCCTACTAATGGTGCAAAAAGTTCACCTTTCTCCACATCCTCACCAGCACTTGTTGTTTGTTGATTTACTGATAATAGCAATTCCGACAGGTGTGAGATGGCATCTCATTGTGGTTTTAATTTGCATTTCTCTGATAATTTAGTGACATTGAGCATCTTTTTGTATGTCTATTGGACATCTGTTTGTCCTCCTGTGAAGAAGCATCTTTTTAGTTTCTTTGCACGTTTTTAATTGGGTTGTTGGTTTTTTAGTGTTCAGTTGTGTAAGTTCTCTATAAATTTTGGATACTGACCCCTTATCAGATATATTGGTGAATATATTCTCCCCTTCTGTGGGCTGTTTCTTTTTTATTTTGTTGATGATTTCCTTTGTTGTACAAAAACTTTTTAATTTGATATAGTCCTATTTGTGTATTCTTTATTTTGTTTTCTTGTCTGGGGAGATATATCTGACAAAATGTTGCTATGAGCAAAGTCTGTGATTTTGCCACATATGTTTTCTTCTATGATTTTTATGGTTTTGGGTCCAATGTTTAAGAATCCTTTAAAAATATTAAACTATTACATTAGGAGCTAGATTGTGAGAAATTTATTTTAGTTTGTAGATGAATCCAATGGGACATATCATAGCTGATAAATATAGGTGCACTGTTCTGGCAATACTGCATAGAGAGAAGAATGAGTGTATATTTTTCCTAAATCCTGTCTTTACTATGCTACCTCCTGGTAGCACAATATCCTCTTACTCTTAGGTAACAACTCAGACTTTAGGGATAACTTACTGAGAAAAATCCAAGAATGAAACTGATTCTCCAAGGAGACTATAGCAAAAAAAAATATACATATTTTTTCATTAGACTCAAGTCAGACCTTTTTGTTACTGTTATTTGAGAGATGCCTACATTGTTTCCTGGTAATATCTGATTAAGTATGTGGTTACAATTGGAGAGGACATACTGATGATTATTAAATGGATCTTAATAATTACTGAGTGGTCAGATTGTGATCTGTACTGTATTTTGTAGAGCTGACACCAACTGTTGGGCTTTCAGAGTCTTTTAGAGCTGTTCATTGATCGAAAAAGAATAAAGGTAAGAATAAAGAAGCATAACAGGATATATTTAGTCTTATTGCAACCATAAAAAATTAAAGCACTAAAAAAAATCAAAATAATACACAACAGATTTAAATTGTCTTGTGTGACATAACTTATTTTTAATTGATAATTAAATTTATTAGGGTGATATTTTTAATAAAATTATATATGCTTCAAGTGTACAATTCTATAATATATCATCTGTACATTGCACTATGTATTTGCCATCAAAATTTTATTCTTTATATTTCTTATAATTTCCAAACTATCTACAATGTTAGTTCTAAGTTGATTTATACCTCCTTTCTTGTTCTTGAAAAATCTCTGAATGAAAAAGAAGGTTTTGATTTTCATTATGAGGGCCAACTAAATTGTATTTGTTTGATGGCTCCTTCTGCTCCCTCCTTTTCTCCTTTTCCTCCATTGCCTACTCAACTTTATTAACATATACAATTATATAATAAAACTCATCCATTTAAAGTACAGAATATTTAAAAACTTTTGTGCTGAATTGTAATCCCTGTAACAATACAAATAATCAGTACCCAGTGAAGTGGTAGAATGTTAACCTTTATGCCAAAACATTCTCTCATGTCCAAAGGGAAAATGTGTGTGTGAAGATCTGGAAGCCACTGTGCGAACTTTGCCTTCTCCTCTCAGGGACGTGGAAAAGCCCTAGAAGAAAGTCTTGGACAGAGGAGTAACTTCTTTGAACTTAATTGAAGGTTAACATAATCAATAGGATGAATGAAATAGGATGTTCTTTACACTAGTTTATGTAATTAAACTTGCTGTGTCTTAGAGAGAAAATTGGGGGGCAGTATATAAAGAAATGCTGACACTTCATGAAAATGTTAATTAATGCTCTACCCATTGACCCTTTGTAAATAAAATGATTACATGAATATTTTAGGGGGTTTTTTTTCTGCCACACTTCTCATTTTGTTTCATTTTTTAGTTTACCTTTCCATAAACTGTATTTCTCCTTTCATTTTTAACAATGACTAAGAATATTTTTAGAGTATACTATAGGTTTTTAATATTTCTGTGTAAGCTTTTTATATAATCAGGGTATGACATTTCAGGGATTTTCTCACTATTTGTGTGATAGTATCATTTGAATGAATGTCCTGATGATACCACTTTATAGCTGTTGAAATTGGCTGGGACTAAGGTACTAACATCCCTAGATACCATCACTGGATGATTCTTTGACAATGACTCCTGGAGTACCACAAATTAACTGTAGTGTAACAGAATGAATTTTTAGGATTATAAATATACAAAGGAAAATGGAGATGTGACCAGAAAAGTGCTTAAATTTAGATTAGATGATTATATTTTTCAAAAACTGAAGAAAAAAAAATCACTAGCTGATTTTAATACTCTGCTCTATTCTGTTCAGAAATATGAAGCATTTACTCTGAACCATATCAAGATTTAACTTTGAGAAGCACTCAGCATAAGTAATAAAACACTTTGCCTTTTGAACTGCTTTTCATATACAGGGTCTGACATAAATAATGCCCCTACTTTATTATAAAATCATAAGCATGTAATTCTGTAATATAACAATATCATACTATATGATATTTTAGGTGAAATCTTCAAATTAAATATATAAATTATTACACTCATATCATTACCCTACCAACCATACTCAAGCAAGCCTTACTTTTGCCATATATTATATTTTCATTTATTGATTCTATAAACAAATGTTGAACAAATCTATTAGTTGTTCTCAATTTTATTATTTGACTTAATTCTTACATTAACTATGAAGACACACTGAAGACATGTTAAAATTTGCTTAAGTTCACAAAAGTCATGAAACAAAGTTTCAAATCTATTTCTCCAACTCTAATTTTAGTGTTCTTTTCCTTTCTTCCAAAGGGTTTTAATAAGACATTATAAATGACATTGAATCATATAATACAGTTTAAAACGTAATGTTTGATGCATAAATTTTCCCAAGATTTTTAAGTACTTTAAAAATAATATTCCCTTTGTTAAAATGGACTACACAGGCAGTGGTTCTTATATAAGTTTAATATCTGTAATTGTACAGAACAGTTTTGATGTGTATATATATTTTCAATACCTCCACATAGGTATTTCTAATTCCAGCCCAGTCTTTGTTATCCTATATGCTTGAGCAAATCATAAATTTTAAGGAAATCTAAGTCTAGGTTTAAAAACACCATGAATCTTTAGAAGTAAACCTTACATTTAGAGGTTGTGAGTAAATGGTACATCAATAAAAAGATGTTATTAGTGTTATGCAAAATACCATATTAATATAGAAAAATGAATTAAAGCCTCTGATTTTAAATTGTTCTAGATTTCATAGTCCCCTTAGTCTCTATTTTTTACCATAAAATGATTTGCCATTAAAAATAAAACCAAATGTTTTTCTGATACTAAGCCATAATTTCTGTATTTCTCAGTGTAGACTCTTAGAAAAACCCTACAGTTCAGAAAAAAGTAAATGTTATCTCCAAAGAATGGCTGCATAATTTAAAATATTAATAGTAATCTTATATTAATTTTTGAGACTAATTTACTTATATATTTGACTAATTATTCCTCAAAGATTGAGTTTTTAATGTGTTGGAATTCTATGAAAAGATCTGGATATCAAATGTATGTATACATTTAGCCCTTTGGGTGATTAAACACAGTGTAAACGAAAATGCTTTTAAAAACATCTAAGTGACACTTGCACCCAGTGCAGATACTTAATATAATAAATTAAAAATCAGTTGTAGTATACCCAGTTGGTACCTTTCATTCTTCCAATAATTTCATGAGAAAAAATGAAATTATTTATTTTATTTATAATTTATTTATTATTTTCTTTAGAGAGAGAGGAAAAAGGAGGGAGAGAGGTAGAGAAACATCAATGTGTGGTTGCCTCTCACATGCTCCCCACCAGGGACCTGGCCTGCAATCCAGGCATTTTTCCTGACTGGGAATCAAATCATCAGCTCTTTGGTTCACAGGCTGGCACTCAATCCACTGAGCTACACCAGCCAGGGCAACAATAAAATTATATCTTATTGTGGAATTAAGAAGCTATAGTTCCAGCCAAGAAAATCTAACTGATACTGCACTAACAACTGAATAATTATAAAATAGACAAACTATGAGGTCTGTCCAGAAAAAAATCCAGCCATTATTATTACAACAAAAATGGTTTGTGTGACATAAATGTAACCTCACAGTCAAGGAAAGTAGACTGGAATGCACATGCACCAACAATGATGACCTCACTGTACTAGTCAGTGGGGGTGGTAGACACCATTCAAAATTACTGAGTGTAAATCTGCATAAAATTTTGTGTTAAGCTTGAACATTTCTCCACAGAAACTATTCAGATGGTTCAGAAGGCTGCAGGTATGGGCAATTGGTGATTGGCAACTTCATCATGACAACATGCCTGCTCATGCATCATGTCTCATGCTGAGTTTTTTGGTGAAATATCAAATTACCCAGGTGACTCAGCCTCCCTACAGCCCAGATTTGGCACACTGTGACTTCTGGCTTTTTTCCAAAACTAACATCAACTTTGAAAGGGAAGAGATTTCAGAACATCAATAAGATTCATGAAAATATTATCGGGTAACATGGCAATTGGGAGATCTGTGTGAGGTCCCAATGTGCCTACTTTGAAGGAAACTGAGGCATCATTGTCCTATGTACAATGTTTCTTATCTCTTGTATCTTCAATAAATGTCTCTATTTTCCATATGACATGGCTGGATACCTTCTGAACAGATGCTGTATTTTCAGTAACTGCTTTGAGCAACTGACAACTAGGCTAACCTAGACTGCAGTTCTAAGTAAAGGGAAACTCACAAGATGAACCCTACGATTACTGAGGACTCGCCCTAAGGAAAGTTATCTGAACAATTGCTGCAATCCTGCTGAGCTTAGGTGACAAATATCAGAGATCAGAATTGCTGAAGGGGCTGCAATGTGGGGACAAATATGGATGAGAGTTCTGTGCAGAAATTGAGTTCCAGAACTACCTGTTGGGGTTCCTCCAAGAATCCTTTGCTGAAAGTTGAGCTCTGCATGCTCAAGGTGAGCCTGTGTGAGAGGTACTCCAGAGCAGGTGCTATATGGTTAGAACAAACCAGAGATATTAACAGTTGAGCAATGCAAGGTATAGTTGCAAAATATATTAAATTTCCATCCCAGTCAGAGTTAAGAGAAGTCATTTTACCCAAATATACCCAGGAAAGAGAACAGAAAGGAGAGCTCTAAGAATCGGGAGCATGTCCCTTCTCCCTGAACCCAAGCCCACGCACATAAAACCCATCATCACAGGGCTGTGGTAATGGTTAAATAAGATTGTGTATGTGAGAACTCAGAAAAATCCTGGATAGATAAGTCTGTATAAGCACTTATTGATTTTATTATGTAGTTGTGTATAAGTAACTCAAGAGAGGAACATTGTTCTCCCTTTGCATGATCATGAAGAGATTTTGCCACAGAAAATACATTGCTCTTTGGGACCCAGGAGGGCACTAGTGTCTGTCAACAAAGGCAAAACCAAATGCAAAGCACCTAGATTCTAGTCACCAAAGTCAGACAAAAGACACCTGCAGTAAGTACCTATGTACTGCAGCAGACTCTTGATAGTAGCCAGAGTAGGGAGGCACCTTTATGGGAGTCCAGAGCCACTGCTTACTAGCAAATGAAAGACCTTTCCTGAGGTGTAAATGAAAAGGGGATCACCTAGCAGACCTGATAGCTCATGTAGCCTGTGACTGCACTTGGCAATGACAGGATGGTGTGATCATGAATTCCTAACTGGGCAGAGAAGTCCAATCCCAGCTCTGTAGTTTCTTTAATAAAAATGTTAATCTTTACCTTAAGCAAGTCCTGTTTATTGTCCTTGTGCATCTAGAATAATGCATCTTTAAAATGTCACAGTTTTTTTGTTTCTTTTCCAGACACCTTGGAAACAGACCTACTGACACCAGAGCACCCCGTCACCAAAACTCCTCATTATCTTGTTGCCTGCATATCACTTCTTACGTGTTGTGAATGTTAAATGTTACCCACCAGTGCATCTGTATGTCTTCATTTTGCTTATTATCCAGTCCTAGAGATTTCCCTGCTTGGCTTTCTCCCACCTCCTTAATCTACCACTGGTGAATTTCATTTAACCTTCTTTGATTGTGAATGCATACAAAAACTACAAAACTCCCTTGCAACATTCTCAATCCTTTGAGATTTTGCTTCTGGCCCTGGCCCTGAGCCCTTGGTATAAATAAACTCTTTTAAACTTTTCTTTAGGTTTGGACTTTTAGAGAGGCTAGAGATGCATTATATCAGAAAGGGATGGAATTCTTGGAGGAATGGTTTATAAATATTAACATGACTAGATATTTAGGCCAAATTATGATATCCTAGGGATAGAGGTTCGGAGACTTGGAATTTTGAAAAATCTACATTCTTAGAGCATATAATTCCTGCTGTCTACAGTGTGTGTCAGCATAGACTTTTAAATACAAACCTGATCAATGTGTTTGATAAGCTCCAAATCATGAAGGTACAGTAAAGGGCATGTGGCAGACAAAACTAAAGTCATGTAACCTAATAGTACAGTTGTAACCTTTCACAGCAAACCTAACTTCTTCCAAAGCCAAGACTCCCATTATCTGTAATCTCAGAGATTTAGGGAGGCAAATCTCTTCTTTCAAACCACCAGGGAAGCATTTATTCCACTACACAGAGGTATTAATTTTTCCCTTCTTAACCTCAAAGAGTGAAAGCAGTTTGCAAAAGCAGCCAATTTACACGCCCCTCAGGCTGGGAGCAAATCCCACTCACTGCTAGTGCCTTCAAGTTTACTTTTAATTATGGGCCTTGAGAAAGGGTAGCTGGCAAAACTGAATTAGTGATCTCCTCTGTAGATCTGGTGTGCAGTGTAATTCCCAGTCCCTTCTTTATTTGCTCCACATACAGTTGGAAATCTTGTGGAAATTTTCCCTCTTTGTTTAAGCACAGTGCAGCCAGCTTCCCTCCTCTGTCATGCATCAGGACTCGTTTCCATAGCAGCCACTATGAGGAATAAAAAGGGCTTACATGATACTCCTGCAGGTGAAATCTAAGGAATAAAGCATTAATGTTCATTTGCACGAGAACAAGGAGTGCTTGGATACATTTCCTGTAAAGATAGGAACTAGGTTCTCCTTATATAACAAGGTATAAAGCCATTTAATAAAGGTGCATATCAGAGCTGTGCTCTCTTTCCCTGCCAACATTGCGCCCCTAGGAGGGTAGCTATCAGTCTATGAAGGTGCAGAGAATCCTAAATGAGAACATGCATTTACATTTACCTTTATGCTGGAGTCCTTTATATCCTCCAAAACTACTTCTGCCTTAAATTACACCTCTGGGCTCCAAAAGAAAAGCCTATCACATTTGTGCTAGCCTATTAAGATACTGCTTTTGCAGTCTGAAATCCAAGAATGTCAGTATGGAGGGCAGACTGCAACCCATTTTCCAGCTGTTATCACCCAGCTGCCAGGAATTTGGGTGACTCCTTAAACTCCGTCATTTTGCAGTCTCCTGTTTGGAACCATTAGTAAGTTGACTCTGAAACAGGTTTGGTAAGAAGTAATGCAACCGTAAGTAAAATCCAGGGCTAAATTATACTTTTCACAACTCTCCTGTAATTTACATTCAATTCATGCAACTCTTGTTTTCTACCAAATTGCTAACTGAAAGTTGAACATTTTAATCTATTCCTATGGCTGTATCCATTATTAGCCTCTCTTAAGTCAGGATATCTAAAATTAAATTCTCTTCAGAGCCCCATACCTGTAAATTCTAAATAACTACCAATTGTCATAGGTATACCGATGTTGTCACGACCATTTTTATGCTCAATATTATATCCTATGCTCTCTCTCTAAACAGTGGCCTTATTGTAGACTTTCGCACACCAGAAACTCATATATTTCATTAGCCCTTGCACCGTATATCTACAACTCCTCCATTACATGGATCTCCCCTTGTGTTACTGACACCCTTAAATCCTTATCTCTATTTCTGCTGCCTTGTCATTTAAATTCATCCTATGAGAGAGTAAAACAAACCACAAAACAAAATCCTCTCTTTCTCAAATGCTTTCCCTGACTCTGTTATCACCTTCAAATGTATTCTCCAGTCTGATGTCTTTATGACCTTGATACAATGCAAGTCTGATAACACCACTCCTTTGCTTTACGTGCTTCAATAGCTTCAGTAAAAATAAATAAGTCAGAGTGTGGGGAGAAGGTATCAACTCGAATCAGAAGGATATGTAATTTATGTATAATTTGAGTACCCAAAACTGATAAACACAGGAATAGAAAAGGAAAATAATCCCATACAGAAACATTTATGCAAATATGTTCCACAAAATTATTAGATAATGAGTGGATTTATGTAAAAAACAAATAAGATTCAATATAGAAAGTCTATTAGTACAATTCATTACACTAAAAGATTAAACACCTGATTGTCATCTCAGTGGAGGCAAAAACATTCCTTTATGTTCAGTAAGTGTTTATAGCAAACATATTAGAAAATAAAGGAATATAAGGAACTTTCCTAACATAATACAGGTTTTCCACCAAAATCTATCATGAAGATTATAGTTAATGCTAAAACTTGAGAGACATTCCTATACATTTAAGAATAAAACCAAAGTGTCTATAATCAAAGTTCTTCTCTTACATGGCACCGTACTGGAAGCTTTGTTAACAACAATATAATAAACAGCATGGGAAGGGAAGTACAGTGTGAGCTTGAAAGGGAAAAGACATAATTGTTATTTGTAGCTTATGTATATTTGTAACTGAAAATATAGAAAAATTAACAGATGATATTTGTGCTAACAGAGTTAGTAAGTTTGCATAATAGTATACAATTGATATAGCAAAACAATACCATCCATCTGTTGCCAAAATAATCTACTCATTTTATAGTGTTAAGTTTTATTTTTAGTTCTAGTTCATTATGAATTGTGATGTACCTAAAGCTATTTTACATATATACAGGGTCCAGCAGAAGTAACACCTGCTTGAATGTGGTTGGTAGGATAATAATATGGGTGTAATAATTTGTAGTTTTAATTTGAACATTTTACCTAAAATGTCAAATAGTGTGCTCGAGTGTGATATTGTTATGTTGCAAAATTGAATGCTTATAATTTTGTAATAAAAATTTTGTAATAAAAAAGGGGAATAATTTGTGCCAGGTCCTGTACATAGCATTTGAGGAAATACTCAAATTCTTTCCAGAAGTATACCGAATTAACTCAACACCATTTGTTACAAGATTTTCTTTGCTCATTGAATTGCCTTTCCTCCTAGCTGTGGATCCCGTGTTTGACTATATTGATCTATACATCTCTCCTTTCACCAGTAGAGAAGTGTTTAAATTCCTTTATCTTTATAGCAAGTCTTGACATCACATTGAAGTCCACTTTTTTTTTTATTGTAAAAACTATTTCGGGTATTATCCAGTTCTACACATTTTCATATACACTTGGAAAAAGCTTGGAATTTCCACTCAAAAGCCTCCTGTAATATTGACTGACACTTGTAGATCAATTAGGAAAGAATTGCCATCTTACAAAATTTTGAGAATTTCAGTCTATGAGCATGGTATAGCTCTCCACTTATTTAGATTCTTAAAATAATTAACTGTATTTTCTTAAATTTATTTCTAAGCATTTTATGTTTCTAGGAATTGCCATAAATTGGATTGTTTTCTTCATTTTATTTTGTGATTTATTACTGCTAATGTAAAAAGTATATAGCTGATTTTTGTACAATGACCTTGTACCTTCTGATCTTGTTAAATCCACTTATCAGTCTTTGTAGTTGTTTCATTGAGTTCCTGGAACTTTTTAGGTAAATAATTATATCATCTGCAAATAGAGACATTATTTTCTTTCTGCTCTTTATGTTTTTATTTCTCTTTGTTGGCTATTTGCAAATTACCATGAAGTCTAGGATAGCGTGTATAAAGTCGTGAACATGGGTATTCCAGTCTTGTTGCAGAGAGCAGTTTGAAAAAGTCCCCACTCTTCCTAGTTGATCCGAGTGTTTTGTTTGTGTGCTTGTTTGTTTAGATGGGTACTGAATTTCTTGAAGGTTTTTCCAAATCTGTGACAATGGTTACATGTAATTCTGTTTTTGTTAATATTACAAATTTCATTTTTAGATTTTCGAATGTTAAATAAACCTTATATTCTTTGAATAAACCTTGCTTGGTTAGTATGTTATTCTTTTCATATATGTGGAAATTAGTTTTGCTAGTGTTCTATTAAGAATGTATTCATGTTTCTGAGTACTGTGACTCTGTGCTTTTTATTTTTGGAATATGTTTGTAAAGTTTTCACATTACAATGCTGCTTTCACATGCTGCTTTCAAAAACATTATGGCAACAAGTTTGACAACTTAAGTAAAATATTGGTATTATTTTTGATTTAATATTTGATAAAATTTTTTAGTAATCCTATCTGGGATAGAAGGACCCTCCCATTTGTACAGATTTGTGTTTCAAATTCATGTTATAGATAATATAATTTTCAGAATCTGTTTCTTTTTATGTCAATTTTGATAAGTTGTAATTTTCATAAAATATTATATATTTCATTAAAGTTTTCAAATTTATTGACATAATATTGTTAACAATATTATCTAGCTATCACTCTAATGTCTGTCAAGTCTGTAGTGAAATATCTGTTTTTATCACCAATATTGGGTTATTTGTATTACTTCCCCATTTTTCTTTATTGATTTAGCTAAGACTTTGGCAATTTAGTTGATCTTTTTAAAGAATCAGTTCTTTCTGTGCCAATTTTCTCTGTTATATGTCTGTTTTTTATTCACTTATTACTGGCCTTCATTATTTCTTTTTACTTACTTTTACTTTGTTCTATCATTTTTCTTATTATTATACTTTGAATTTTGCCATTAAGGACACACACATTTGCAATGTTCTATCTTCCTGGTGAATTGCCCTAATTTTATTACAAAGTATTTTTATCAACCTTTGATAATACCACTAGTCTCAAAGCCTTTTTAAAACCACTTATTCAAAACCACACACTAGTCCTCCCATAATACTGTTCACTTGGTTTATCATTTTCAATCCACCACTTTCAACCTGTGTTCTTACATTTAAAATTGTCTCTTGTAGGGACCATAGAGTAAGGTCTTGATATTTTTGTTGTTTTAATCCACTCTGCCAATCTCTCTGCCTTTTAATTGGAGTTTCAAGTCACTAACATTTGATATATAACAACTTCTGTGGTGAGAGTGGAGCATTCCATTTTCTTGTCTGTGTTGTGTTTACCCCGTTTGTTTTGTTGTCATTGTCACTGCTGTTCCACTGTTTCCCTTTACCTAGCTCCTTTCAACTTATTTACATTTTGCTAATTATTGCTTTTTATTTAACCTATTTTTCATTTGGCTTCCTTTGTATTTTTTTTTAAAGAAGTAGCTCTAGAAGTTGAAACATTCATACTTAAACATTCACAAATTGTTTGGAGTTAATACTGTATCATGTCACATAAAATGTGGAAAGCTGGAGATCACATGTTCTTTTGCCCCACCAACCACTATGCTTTACTTAGCATGTATATTCACTGTGCACACATTTAAAAATTACCAGCCAATATTATATACTTTTAAGACATATAATAATTTTTTTATATAGTATAAAGAAAGAGGGAAGATTTATTAAGCGATAGTACACTCCACAGAACACGGGAGCGGGCCAACTCTGAGCAGAGATTGACCGACGTATAATAATTTTTAAACTGATAAGAACAAATACTACACTTGATCTTAGCCAAAAGGCTGAGAAGCAGTGACACATAATAATTTTTGAAAACTTGAATAAGAAAATGTTGGTTACTTACTCTTATTTGTGGCTTTTTGTTATCCTTGAAAATCCAAACTGCCGCTTAGCATTATTTTCTCTACCCAAAGGATCTGTTAACAGTTTCTAAATAGCCAACCTGCTTAAAATTTTGAGTTTTCCTTAATATGAAAATGTCTTTGTCCTGTATTTGCATATTAAAATATTTTCATTAGATGTAGAATTCTGTTTTTAGTTTTTCCTTTTAAGGTGCTATTCTTGTCATTCAGTGTTTTAGGTGAGAAAGCACAGTCCTTTGAATCACTGTTTCCATGTGTTGTGTATACTGTAATTTTTCTCTACTTTCAAAATGTTTTCTTTGGGATTTTGTCACTTTCATTCTGATATTTTTAGAAGTGATTTTTTAAATTCATTCTGTTTATTGTTCCCTGACATGTATAGAACACAGCATGGTAATAGGCAAACACACATTCCTCTCAAGATCACACTTAACATCAACCCAGATATTTCATTCTGAGAGAAAACTTTAAGAAATTTTGTTTAAAAATTTTATTGTACTTTTTTCCATTACCATTTAGGCTCCTTATATGTCCTCTCCTCTGCAATCACCACACTGTTGTCCATGTCCATGAGTCCTTCCTTTATCCTTGTTTTTAGAAGCTAGGAGAATAGGAATCATGCAGTGTATGTTCTATGTAATAGTAAACAATTTAAGTTAAACATCAATAACAGAAAAGTAGACAAAAATTTTCTAATTATTTAAAATTTAAACAAAATATTTCTGAATAACTCATGGGTCAAAGGACTTCTCAAAATAAATTTCATTTTGATGTGAATGAAAATTCAAATGCAACATATCAAGATGTGTAGAATTTAAATAAAGCATTGGTTAGATGGAATTTTAGTTTCAAAAGCATGTATTACAAAAGAAGAAATGTCTCAAATGAATAATTTACACTTTCACTTTAAGAAGCTAGAGAGAGAATAGAAGATTGAATCTGATTAATTATAAAGGTGTGCAGATTTTATCTGAAGAAAGTCACAAGCTGCTGTATTACACATTTCTACTGTTCCATCCAAACGCAGTTCTTCAAATTCTTTCCTTTTGTCACCATCCCTGAGCGATCCATTCTACACCTACTATTAGCATAATCTTTCTATAACACTGCTTCAATCATTATCACTTCTTTGTTTAATCATCCTCTATGCTTGCTCATTCCTCTACCATAGTATATCATCCCCATTGTATATCATTCAAGGGTTTTTATTTACCAAGGTTGTCCTTAATTGTTACTATTGAAATACACTATGTTTGATCCAAATTCTTCCTTTGCTATGTTTCTGATGCATTTGACCACACTATCCTTGTACCTTCACTTTATCATTTCCTCTGCATGAAAAATTCATTGAGAATTGTATTGGGGATAGATAATACCTTCATTTCCACCTACTTAAAAGTTTATTTTTATTTGGGCACAAATTAAATATCATTTGCATGACCTTATTATGGACATATGTATATGTTAATCAGAAGTATGATATCACTTGAACCTAAACTTAAGCAACTTTAATGAAAAAAATATTTTGCAACTGTGTCATTCCCCCTATTAATGCTAAGTTTTGCATTATGGAAGCTATTTATACTCATATCACCTTAAAAAGTAGTTTGAATATAGAAGGAGGTCAAAAGATAATTAAAATACAGATTTTTAGGAGGCAATCTTTGCCTATGAAAGGTTATTGGACTTGTTTCCAAACTATGTTGCTTTTTATCTCTTTTGTAAAATTGTCCATTGTTTCTGATGCTCTTCTTTTTTTATTATTATTGTTGTTGTTCAGTTATAATTGTCCCACCTTTTCCTCCATTGTTCTCCTCTGCCCTGCCTGCCCATGCTCTTCTTATTGTTCTTCAAAAAAAAAAGTGTATGTGTGTGTATGTATATGTGTATATGTATATGTGTAGATGTATATGTATATGTGTATATATATATATATATATCTCCTCACTAAAACACTTTACAGGAATCTTAAACAAACAAAGAACATCAGTGTTATTTCCAGATCTAACTTCCCACTTCTCCTGGTCTTTCTTTTGATGTTACAATGACTATATACTAACTCTTTGCATTTAGCAACAATAGTGCTGGACCCCAAATCTGCCTTGCATTCGGGAGTCCATTGTTCTCATTCCAGGATGGCTGCTAATCCAGGATGGGTGATATGTCCTGGAGAAGTTACCCTACTGTAGGACTACTTGTCCTATCTTTTTTATTTATTTTATTTAAATTCATTAGATTTATTGGGGCAACATTGGTTAACAAAATTATATAGGTTTCAGGTGTACAACAGAGGACTCAACATAAACTGGATTTTTTTCCGTAAAAAAATGTGTATTTATTCTTACATGTTTAAACTTCAGTCACCTTCAAAGTCCTCTCCATTTGATATAATACACCTATTGAGACTTTTTTTCCCACTGCTCAAAACAGTTTTGAACTCACTAATTTTGATACCTTTTAGTGTTTCTGCTGTTTTTTGTTTCACCCCTTACACACTGGAAAACATTTCCCTTTGAGGATTTTTGTCATCCACGGAAATAAACAAAAAGGTGCTCTGGGAGAGATCTAAGGAATAGGGAGGGGGAACAAGGGGGTCATGCCAATTTTGGTTAAAAATTGCTGAACACTCAGTGAGGTGTGCTTATAAATTATCCATCATGAAATAGGTAAAGGCATTGAAAGAATTTCCAGAAGAAAATTCGCTAAGGCTGAAAACCGCCTCTCACAATGTCAGCTGGTATGCTGACACAGAAGGTTCCCTAGAATGCTAGTCTAGTAGGTGAAGTCTGTACTACAAGGGACCTGCCCTCCAGAAGATAACTCCAGTTTTGTGGGGAGCCCCCACTTATATAATTCTATAGTACATCATCTGTGTATTGTATTGTGTGTCCACCATCCAAAGTCAAGTCTCTTTATGGCACCATTTATTCCCCTTTACCCTCTTCTACCTCCCTCCACCCTCTTTTTTTTGTGGTAATCACTGTACTGTGGTCTGCATATGTGAGGGGTTTTGTTTTGATTTGTTTTTTGCTTAGTCCCTTTAACTTTTTCACCCCAAGCCCCTCCCCTCTGACAGTTGCCAGTCTGTTTTCTGTATCTATGAATCTGTTTCTATTTCCTTTGTTTGTTTATTTTGTTCACTAGATTCCACATGTAAGTGAAATCATATGGTAATTGTCTTTCTCTGACTGGCTTATTTCATTTAGCATAATATTCTTCAGGTCAATCCATGCTGTCACAAAAGGTAAAATTTCTTTCTTTTTATAGCCAAATAGTATTCCATTGTGTAAATGTGACATGGTTTTTTATCCACTCATCTACTGATGGACACTTGGGCTGCTATCAAATCTTGGCTATTGTAAATTAAGCTGCTATGAACATAAGGATGCATGAACCTTTCAAATTACTGTTTTGGATTCCTTAGGATATATCCCCAGAAGTGGTATTACTGGGTCAAAAGACAGTTCCATTTTAAATTTTTGAGGTAACTCCATACCGATTTCCACAGAAGCTCCATTCTGCATTCTTACCAGCAGTACACAAAGGTTCCTCTTTTTCCCCATCCTTGCTAACTCTTGTTTGTTGATTTATTGATGACAGCCACTATAACACGTGTGAAGTGATATCTTACTGTGATTTTAATTTGCATTTCTCAGATGATTAATGATGTTGAGTATCTTTTCACATGTCTATTGGCCATCCATATATCCTCCTTGGAGAAGTGTCTATTCCAATCTTTCACTCATTTTAAAATTGGATTGGTTATTTTTTTGGTGTTGAGTTTTATAAGTTCTTTATAAATTTTAGGTGTTAACCCCTTATTAGATGTATCATTAACACTTATGTTCTCCCATTCAGTGGACAGTCTTTCCATTTAAAAAAAAATTATTGTTCTTTAAGTACAGTTGCTCCATTTTGCCCACCGCCACCCCCATCTTCTCATTTTGCTGATGGTTTTCTTTGCCATGAAGAAACTTTTTACTTTGATGTACTTCCATATGTTTATTTTTTATTTTAATTGCCTTGCCCAAATAAATATATCAGAAAAAAATACTACTATAAGATATGTCTGAGATTTTACTGTTCATGTTTTCTTCTAGCACTTTTATGGTTTCAAGTCATATATTTAAGCCATATCTATTTTGAGTTTATTCTTGTGCATGTTGTTAAAAAGTGGTCTAGTTTCACTTTTTGCATATATATGTCCAATGTCCCCAGCACCATTTATTTTTCCTTTTCTTCTTTTTTTAATATTCTTCTATAATATTCTATTATTGTTGACCTAATTTTTCCCTCTTTGCTCTCCATGTCCCAGCCTACCCCCCATTTCCACAGTCAGTCCCCACGCTATTATCCATGTCCATGTGTCATTCATACATGCTTTTTGACTAATCCCTTCCAACACCACTTATTGCATAGACTACATTTATCTCATTGTATGTTTTTTCTTCATTTGGAAAATACTAATGGACTAGAATACTGTAAGTTTATTTCTGGGGTCTCTATTCTGTTTTATGTCAGTACCATGTAATTTTGATTACTATGACTTTGTAGTATAGTTTGATATTAGGTAGTATGATTCTTCCAATTTTGTTCTTCTTTCTTAAGACTGACATGGCTATTCAGTGTCTTTTGTGATTCCATATACATTTTTGGAATACTTGTTCTAGTTCTATGAAATACACCATAGGCTTCTTGATAGAAATTGTATTGAATCTATAGATTGCTGTGGAGAGTATACACATATTAATGATGTTTATTCTCCTATCCATGAACATGGTATATGTTTTTCACATTTCTATCTTCTTCAATTTTATTCTTTGGTGTCTTATATATTTTCAAATGCAGGTCTTTTATATCTTTGGTTACATTTATTCCAAGGTATTGTTTATTTTATGCAATTGTAACTGGGATTGTTTTCTTAATTTTCATTTTTGATAGTTCATTATTGGTTATAAAAATGCAACCAATTTCTGGATGTCAGTTTTGTATCCTACTGCTTTACTGAATTTATTTACCAGTTCTAGTAGGTTTTTTTTTGGTGGAATATTGAGGGTTCTCTATATACAGAGCCATCAACTGTAAATAATGACACTTTTACTTCTTCCTTTCTAATTTGGATGCAGTTACTTCTTCCTGTCTGATTGCTGTAACTAGAATTTCCTGCTCAACGTTGAATAAGAGTGGTGAAAGCAGACATCCCCTAAAGTAGTTATCTTTGTCTTATTCCTGATCTTAAGGAAAATGCTTGCAGTTTTTGTCCATTCAGTATGACATCAGCTGTGGGTTTGTCATATATGGCCTTTATTATGTTGAGGTATGCTCTCTCTACTCCCACTTTGCTGAGTGTTTTTATCATAAATGGGTGCTGGGGTATATCAAATACTTTTTCTGCATATACTGATATGATCATGTGTTTTTTTCCTTTATTTTGTTTATGTGGTATATCATGCTTATTGATTTGCAGATACTGTAACAACCTTGCATCCCCAGAATAAACCTCCTTGATCATGGTGTATGATCTTTTAAATGTATTGCTGGATCAGGTTTGCTAATAATTTTTTTTGAGAATTTTAGCAGTGTGTTCATTAGGGATATTGGCCTATAATTTTCTGTCTTCATAATGTCTTTATCTAAATTTAGAATAATCCTGGCCCTGTAAAATGAGCTTGGGAACATTCCTTTCTCTTGAATTTTTGAAATAGTTTGAGAAGAATAGGTATTAATTCTTCTTTGAATGTTTGGTAAATTGTATCAGTGAAAACACTAGGTGCAGAACTTTTGTTTGTTGTTATTCGTGTGTGTGTGTATGTGTGTGTGTTTCTTGTTTCAATTTCATTACTTGCAATCAGTCTATTCAGATTTTCTGATTCATCTTGATTCAGTTTTGGAAGATTGTATATGTTTCTAGAAATTTATCCATTTCAATCAGATTGTCCAATTTGTTAGCATATAATTGTAAATAATATTTTCTTACAATCCCTTCTGTTTCTGTGGTGGCAGTTGTTACTTCTCTCTCACTTCCATTTTATTCATTTAGATCCTGTCCTGTCTTTCTTTTGAGTTTCATTGGTTTTTCAATCTTGTTTATCAGTTTAAAGAACCAGCTCTTGGTTTCACTGACATTTTGTATTGGTTTTAGACTATTTCATCTACTCTGACTTTTATTATTACTTTTCTTCTATTCACTTTGGGCTATGTTTGTTTGTTTTTTCTAGTTCCTTTATATAAAATTAGATTGTTTATTTGAAATTATTTTTAATTCTTACCTGACAGGGGAGATGCCATGCTCATGAAATGATTGTTTCTTAAACCTGTAACACTATGAATTTCCCTCTTACAACTGCTTTCAATGTGTCCCATAGATTTTAGGTGGTTGTGTTCTAATTTTTATTTATTTCAAAGGTATCTTTTGATTTCTCCCTTGATCTCTTTGTTAACCCATTGATTATTTAATGACCTTATATTTAGCCTCCATGTTTTTTGTGTGTTTTTTTTTTCTTGTGATTGACTTCTACTTTCATACAATTATGGTCAGAGAAGATGCTTGATATGATTTCTAACATCTTAAGTTTATGAAGACTTGTTTTGTGTCCTAACATGTGCTCTATCCTAGAAAATGTTCCATGTGAACTTGAAAGAAATATATTGTAAATTCCACTGCTTTTGGTTGAAATACTCTGACTATATCAATTAAATCTACCTGATCTAGTTTCCCCCTTAAGAACACTGTTTTCTTGTTGATTTTGTGTCTGGAATATCTATCCAGTGATGCCATGGGGAGTTAAAATCCCCCACTATGACTGTATTACTGACAATCTCCACCATTTTGTTCATCAAGATTTACTTTATATATTTAGGTGTTTCTATGTTGGTTGTATAAATGTTTACAAGGATTATATCCTCTTGTTGTATTGCTCCCTTCATCATTATGTGGTGTCCTTCTTTTTGTTTTTTAGGATTTTTTTAGGGATTATTATTATTTTTTTAAAATCATTGTTCAATTATGGTTGTCTCCATTCCCCCCCCATTACTCTCTCCTGCCCTACCCACCCCTTACCTCCCACATTCAGTCCTTCAATACTCATGGTTGTCTTTGTCCATGCATCCTTTATACATGTTACTTGACAATCTTTCCCTTTCTTTCCCCCATTATTCTCTCCCTCCCTCCCCTCTGGTTACTGTCAGTTTGTTCATAATTTCAATGTCTCTGGTTATATTTTGCTCACTTGTTTGTTTTGTTGATTAGGTTCCATTTATAGGTAAAATCATATAGTATTTGTTTTTCACCACCTGACTTATTTCACTTAACATAACTCTCTCAATTTCCACCTATGCTGTGGCTAAGGTTAGGAGCTCCTTCTTTTTCTCCACAGTGTAGTATTCCATTGTGGTATTCTTCTTTTTCTCTTATTATAGCTTTGGTTTTACAGTCTATTTTGTCAGATATGATTATTGCTATCCCAGCATTGTTTTTCATTTCTAGTTGCATTAAATATCTTTTCTCCATCTTTGAATTCAGTGTGTATCTTTTGTCCTGGGTTGGTTTCTTGCAGACAGCATATCTATATCTATATCATCTATATCTATATCTATATCAACTATATCTATATATCTATATTATCTATATCTATCTATATCTATATCTATCTATATCATCTATATCTATATATGATTTATTTTGTTTTCTTTTTTTAAAGATTTTATTTATTAATTTTAGAGAAGGGAAGGGAGGGAAAAAAAGAGGGAAATATCAATGTGTGGTTGCCTCTTGCATGTCTCCTACTGGGGACCTGGCCCACAACCCAGGCATGTGGACTACTTGGAAATTGAACTAGCAAATTTTGGTCTGCAGGCTGGTGCTCAATCCACTGAGCCACACAAGCCAGGGCTGATTTTATTTTCTTATCCACTCAGCTATACTATTTTTTTCAGCATTTAAGCCATTTACATATAACATGATTATTGATGACTATATATTTATTGCCATTTTATTCTTTATAACTATGTACCTCTGTTTTTCTTCTTCTTAAAGAAGATTTTTTAAAAGTTTCTTGTAATCTAGTTTGATGGTAGCCAAATCCTTTAGCTTTATTTATTCATTCATTCATTCATTCATTCATTCATTTTTGTCTGGGAAGTTATTTTTTTTTCAATTTTAAATGTTATCCTTGCTGGGTAAAGTAATCTTGGTTGCAGGTCCTTGCTTTTCATTTCTGTGAAAATTTTGTGTTAATCCCTTCTGGCTTGAAATGTTTCTGTTGAGAAATCAACTGACAGACTTAGAGGAGCTCCATTGTAAGTAACTAATTGTCTTTCTCATGCTGCTTTTAAGATTTTCTTTTTGTCTTGAACATTTGATATTTTTAGTATGATGTGTCTTGATTGATCATCTTTGGGTTCATCTTCTTTGGAACTATTTGTGATTCCTGGACTTATGTGTCTTTTTCCTTTACCAGGTTGGGGAATTTTTCAATCATTATTTTTTTCAGTTAGGTTCTCAATTCTTTGCTTTCTCTCTTCTTCTTTTGGTACCCGTATAGTACCAATTGTGTTATGCTTCATGTTTTTGCAAAGGTCTCTTAAACTATCCTTATTTTTAAATTTGTTTGTTCTTTTTGTTGCTCTGATTGGGTGTTTTCTGCTATTTTGTCTTCCAAATCAAGGATTCAGTCCTCTGCCTATTCCAACCTACTGTTTATTCTTTTTAGTGCAGCAGTCCCCAACCTTTTTGTCACCAAGGACCTGTTTCACTAAAGACAATTTTTCCACAAACTGAGTTTGAGGGGGATGGTTTCAGGGTGATACAAGCAAATTACATTCAAGCTCACCTCCTGCTCTGCAGCCTGATTACTAACAGACCTGGAGAAGTACCTATCTGGGGCCTGGAGTTTGAGGACCCCTCCAACCTTCATTTCTTCACTTCAGGCATTGTATTTTTTTCATTTAAACTATTGTACTCTTCATTTCAGATATTGCATTCTTTAATTTCACTCGTTCTTTTTTATGATTTCTATGTCATTGTTTATGCTGTTGCAGTTTTCACTGTGTTCTTTATAGTTCTCACTAAATTCCCTGAGCATCCTTATAACCATTTTGTTGAACTCTGTATCAAGTAAATTGCTTGTCTCTATTTTATTTAGCTCTTTTTCTGGAGATTCATCCTGTTCTTTCATTTGGGGCATATTTCTTTGTTTCCACATTTTAGCTGCCTTCTTGTGTTTGTTTCTGTGTATTAGATAGATCTGTTATGACTCCCAGTCTTGGTAGGGTGACTTTATGTAGTAAGTATCTTGTATCCAGTAGCACAGTCTCATGATGACCTAAGCTGGGTATTCCAGGAAAGTCCCTTGTGTGAGTTATGTGAACCCTCCTGTTTTAGTTGAGGCTTGATTATTATTGGCCTGTTCATGTGCTGGTTCAGCCCTCAGGCTGGCTCACAGTAAGGATCCACCTAGAACACATTGCATGAGCTGCTGTGTGTGTGCTGACCACACTAGCAGACTTCATATCACCAGGGTCTGGTGACTGCTCACGTCTCCCTTTGGATATGCCATTTGTAAAGCTAATTGGATCCTGATATGATGTGATCTGAAGCTGACCCTTGGTATGTTGGTTCTAGGGTCTCTTGAGAAGGATTATGGTACAAGTCAATGTCAGATGTTGCCTGTGACTGGCCTTGGGCAACTTATATGTAGGTACAATGCTATCCAAGGTTTGTGACTATGTCTGTTGGGCCTGGGTATGCAAGGGAAGGATCAAGGTGTGCAGTATGGTCGGCTTCCACCATCAACAAGTCCAGAGGCAGGTCAACAAAAGGCCCAAGTCACCCTGAGATCTGCCTTTGCCTGATGGCTGCCTGGTAGGCGCAGTCACTGAAAGAGTCTCTGATAGTACTTAAGTTGCATGAGGAATAATCTCAGTGAATCACCAGGTAGAGGCAAGTAGTGTTCGTCAGATTGTTATAGGTTCAATTTCAATGCCGGTTTTGGGTCTGAGGCCACTCAATAAAATCCCAGGGTATAGTGAGTCTACCTGCCACCTGACAGATGCCTCACAGAACTTTGTGGTGGAGTGGGGTCTCAGGAAATCATCAGAGTGAGGCCAACAGTTTATCAGGCCTAAACAGATTGAGATTTGGCTATGTGAAGGGAGGACTCAGTACCATTCAGTCATGTGAGGAAAAAACGGTCCCATCCTAGAGTCACACAACTCAGTCTGTCCCAGATCTTCTGGGAGACCCAGCTCAGAAGGGGGGGTCTTCTGGGAGTCAGTAAGTTTGAACTATTAGAACTCCCATGAGGGGGAAAGCTGGTCAGGTTTGAGGGAGTAGTGGCCCTCATCCCAGAGCCACACAACTGAGTCACTGGCACCCTGTGTATCTGTCAAAACATCTACACCTTTGCCCAGGCAGCTGACTCTTCAGTAGGCTGTGAAATCCTCAGGATAGGCTGATAGGGAGGCTAGAGGTTGGGGCTATTGCATTTCCCCAGGCTGATGCTTTGAGGAAAGGAGTGTTCCACCCAAGAGAGATGGTATCTACAATGTAAGAGGGACTCAGCATAGGAATTTTGGTGGCAGTTCAGTTCTCCTGAGTATGAACCCCCAATCTCTCCTAATGTAAGTCCATTCTGTTCCACCCTCCCTCCACCAGAGTCTAGGGTGAGTGACTGCCAATAAGATTTTGTGAACTGGCCCTTTAAGGGAGTGTCTGTGTGGCTCAGTTGGTCAGAGTGTCATCCTGTATATGGAAAAGTTGGGAGTTTGATTCCAAGTCAGGGAATGTATCTAGGTTGCAGGTTTGATTCCTGGTTTGGTTGCATATGGGAGGCAGCCAATCCATGTTTCTTTCTCACATCTCTCTCTCTCTCTCTCTCTCTCTCTCTCTCTCTCTCTCTCTCTCTCTCTCTCAAATCAATAGACATATCCTCAGGTGAAGATTAAAAATTAAAAAAAAAATAGCCCTGGATGGCATAGCTCAGTGGATTGAGCATGGGCTGTGAACCAAAGCATCGCAGGTTCAATTCCCAGTCAGGGCACATGCCTGAGTTGCAGGCTGCAGCCCCCAGCAACCACACATTGATGTTTTTCTCTCTCTCTCTCTTTCTTTCTCCCTCCCTTCCCTCTCTAAAAATAAATAAATAAAATATTTTTTAAAATCTTTAAAAAATAAATAAAATAATAAAATAAAATAATTAAAAGAGGGTACCTGTGTCTCTAATGGACTCACTTTGTTCATTGGCAGATAGGATCCCTGCTAATCTTCACAGCCAGATGTTAAATGGACACCTCTTCTTTCCTGGCTCTGGTGCTCTGAGCTGGGGAGCCAGGCATGGGGTTGAGATCCCACACTCCTCAGGGGAAACTTTGCAGCTGAGATATCCCTCCAGAATCTCATTCACCTGAGGGAGCAGGAGCCAGCCCTTTGCATCTATGCCCTTCCTACCGGTTTTGGTGTAGCTTCTGCAAATTCTTGGTTATATGACTCTATTCAGCTAGACTTTGGTTAGTTATTCAGATTGATTGTTCTACAATTTAGTTATACTTCCAATTTGGTCCTAGGAGGAGGTGAATGTTACTTTACCTACTCCACTGCCATTTTGTATCCTTCTGATTGACCTATCTTTAAACTAAGGGATTAGATTATATTATCTACTGATTGTCATTTAAATTCAAAATTTTACAATTTTTTAAAAGATTTTATTTATTTATTTTTAGAGAGGAAAGGGAGGGAGAAAGAGAGAGAGAGAGAAACATCAATGTGTGGTTGCTGGGGGCCGTGGCCTGCAACCCAGGCATATGCCCTGACTAGGAATCGAATCTGTGATGTTTCGGTTTGCAGCCCATGCTCAAACCACTGAGCTACGCCAGCCAGGGCAAAGTTTTACAATTTTTTAATTGTTAAAAACCATATTTAATTTCTACCTTAAATTTCTTCGGAATTCATCTAAAACCATAACCAAGAACTCAACCATATTGTAAGTTCAAAAAATGTATTCTATCGGGTTATAAGACAGAGTGGTTTATCATAGGCACAGTGAACACTGCAATGCTTTTCCAGTTGGGTGAAAGCCACCAAATAAACTGATCTTGCTCAGCCATAGCCAGTGCTGACTCAGGCCTTAATACAGCTAGCAAGTATCAGTGCACATGTAACTTATGATTTGGATCTAGTACAGCCATTAAATGCCTTTGAAAGTGATGACTAGGAGCTGTTTTAAGAGGCCAAGGCAATTCATTCCTGGAAGAGCTTACAAAGCAAAACTTAATGTCCTTTACTTTCAGTCATTGTTGAAACTGAATTTTAAATCTATGTATAATTATAACCAAATCTTTTTTTTTCCTGATAGGAATAACCTGTTTAGGAATTGATTTAATACTATCTATCTAGCAATCAGGAGATTTTTAGGTAAAAATTTTTCTATACCTATTAAAAGCTCTCCAATTTTCCTTATAAAAGGTTTTGTAT
Organism: Tonatia bakeri; assembly: GCA_004024845.1. Taxonomy (NCBI): domain Eukaryota; kingdom Metazoa; phylum Chordata; class Mammalia; order Chiroptera; family Phyllostomidae; genus Tonatia; species Tonatia bakeri. The sequence continues at coordinate 34,514 of PVIA01003850.1, read as the reverse complement.
ACTCTGCTGTAACATACCAGGTTTGGAGGAGTGTGAAACATATCCTGACAGCTTAATTGAAATAACTATTGAGCATGAAGGAAAAATATCTGTTGCAAAGGGAAATAAACAACAATGATGAAAATCCATGCTGAATATTTCAGACAAAGTAGAGGAAATAAGAAGGACTCATTACTGAATGACAATAAATTAATGTATGAAATGGTAGAACTGTTGTCAGAATTTAGGGATCAAGAATTGCCGCTGAACTCCTCCTTTATTAGAACTTGGGTCCTGATCCTCAGTTGCTTTCTTTGCCTAGTTACTAGAGTGTTATGAAATTCCACCAAGTATTGTAATATAAAGCTTAGACACCCTAAAACACTCATCATAAAACATCAGCTGTCCTTTGGGGCACATATAAAAATCAGAAGATTTCAAATTATCCAAATTGCTGTTTTGTTCAGAAAATCTAGGGTGTCAGGAGACATTGTCCTTCCTTTGTCCTGTGTGGCAAAACCCTAGTGGAGCTGAGTAGTTGGTTCAACTCTAGCACATATTTCACAATATGCGATTCTTCCAACCATAAGCCTGCTTCATTCTTTAACCACTGGGTCCTTATATATTTGCTCATATAATGGCCAGTATAGTTACTCTTGGGGATTTTAATTAAAAACTTACCAGACTGAAAATATTTTAAAATAATCTTATGTACCCCCATGTTATTTTAAAAATCTCAATGGTTGATCAAGATAAATTTTTAATAATTGGGTCACTAATTCCATTCTCATTTTTCATTTAGGAGACCTTACATGTCCAGAAAATAAAGACCATGTACATGAAGGAATAACAAGTTTTAAAATTGATGTTAGTAAGTAAAACAAAAAATAAGCTCAAAAATTCACACAGGGTGTTTATATTTTACACAGATCTTGACTTTAATACTTAAATTTGATTTTACATAGATTCAGAATTGCAAATGCCTACCATCCTTTTATCTGCCTGATGTATACACCCAGCCTTAATTTCTGATATAATTGAGTATACAGAAACCAGTTGTTCAAGGAAGTAAATGGTGGAACAAAAAGATCATTTTGGAATAGAAACAAAAAAAAAAGAACATTTTATAAATTGTGTCTGTAATGTAAGACTATCTGTGAGGGACCCTTCAAATGATGTATACTTCTCATTTGACTAATTTTAATGGGTTTTATTCACCACAGTAGACTGGTTAGAAGTCAGTGATATTAATTCTTCAAACACATGAACACAGTATACACTTCCATTTATTTGTGTCTTTCTTCATTTCTTTCTTCAGTGTTGTGTAGTTTTGTGAGTATAGGTCTTTTACCTTCTTGGTAAGGTTTATTCTTAGGCACTTTATTTTTTTAAAAGATTTTTATTTTTATACAGAGGGTAAGGGAGGGAGAAAGAGAGGGAGAGAAACATCAATGTATGGTTGCCTCTTGCACTCTCCACACAAGGAACCTGGCCTGCATCCCAGGCATGTGTCCTGACTGGGAAGCAAACCAGCGACCTTCTGCTTCACAGTCTGGCACTCAATCCACTGAGCCACACCAGCCAGGGCCCTAGGTACTTTATTTTTCTTGTTGCTATAGCAAATAAGATTTTTTTTTTATTTCTGTTCCTGATATTTCACTGTTGGTGTATAAAAATGCCTTGGATTTCTGAATATTGATTAAAGAATAACAGTGGTAAAATGAAAAGGGAACCAACTGTATGGCAAAATATATTTACCAGTGATACCTCAGACAAGGGATTGATGTCCAAAATATATAAAGAACTCACACCAGTCCACTCCACTCCAGGAAGACAAACAACTCAATTAAAAAATTAGTAAAAGACTTGAACAGACACTTCTCCAACAAGGAAATATAAGGGCCCAGAGACATATGAAAGGATGCTCAGCTTCACTAGCCATCAGAGAGATGCAAATTAAAACCACAATGAGATACTACTTCACATTGGTAAGAAAGGCCAGCATAGCCAAATCAACAAACAGCAAGTGCTGGCAAGGTTGTGGAGAAAAGGGAACCCTAGTGCATTGTTGGTAGGAATGCAGACTGGTGCAGCCACTGTGAAAAATATGAAATTTCATCAGAAAAATGAAAGTGGAATTGCCTTTTGACCCAGCAATTCCACTGCTGGGATTATACCCTAAGAATCCTGAAATATTAATTCGAAGGAACTTATGCACACCAATGTTCATAGTAGCGCAATTTACAATAGCAAAGTGCTAGAAGCAACCTAAATGCCCATCAGTAAATAAGGGGATCAAAAAATGATGGTACATTTACACAATGAAATACTATGCAGCAGAGAAAAAGAAGGAGCTCCTACCTTTTGCAACAGCATGGATGGAACTGGAGAGCATTATCCTAAGTGAAATAATCCAGGTGGTGAAAGACAAATACCATATGATCTCACCTATAAGTGGAACCTAATCAACAAAACAAACAAAGCAAGCAAAATATAACCAGAGACATGGAAATAAAGAACAAAGTGACAGTCACAGAGGGTAGCAGGGAGGGGGATAATGAGGGGAAACAGGTGAAGGTCCATCAAGGAACATGTATAAAGGACATGTGGACAAAGCCAAAGAGGATAGTTTTGAGGGTGAAAGGTGGGGATATGTGGGTGAGGGTCGTGATGGGGTAAAAATGGAGATAACTGTACTTTAACAACAATAAATAATTAAATAAACAAATTAAAAAACAAATAAATAAATAATAATGGTGATCCCTCCCCACAAAAATGAAGTCAGTGAGAAGCTTGAAAAATATGTTTCCAAAACAGAAGAATATGTACTATAGAATATTATTTCTGTTAAGAATAGTAATATTATAATAAATATATTTATGTTTGTATTATACACACACACAAAATTATATTTTTTTAAAAAACAGTATTTCTTGTGTCTGGAGAGGTGACTGAATTTCCAGGGGAAATGGTGAGCGAAAACATATTTTTAGTATCTTCAGTAATTTTGAATTCTGAGTTCATTAGTGTTTCTAAAACAAGGAAACTAACAAAATAAAAAAAATACATTATTTGATTTGATCCAACTAAGAGTTTGTATCAGTTTATGTGACAGCTGAAATTCCTAACCAAAATGAGAAATACTGTGCTATTGTATCATATGTAGTAATTACAACAGCCTTTTGTAAAACAGGTAAATATAGCTAAAGAAAGGGAGACTACATGAGTTATTTTTTCCAAGATTAAATATGTATATATGTATATACTGTATGGATATTAACAAATAATTATTTTTAGAAGGTCAGAATAAAATTCTTTGAAAGATGTATCTAATAAAAATCAAATTATTGTAGAAGATTTCTGATGCAGATATTTCTAAAGTACGTCTCTCCTTAACTGAAAGTGAACAAAGCCTCTTTCTTTCAATATATTAATTAAAATTTCAAGAAAATGAAATTGTAAAGAAATGAAAGAAATAATTGTATACTCTGCAAATAATTTGGGGAAAAGTAAATTTTTTCATCTCTCATCTGTATTATTGGTAAAACTGCTAAAACAGCACAATTTTAAAAAATTTTTATTTTAATTGTTGTTCATGTACAGTTTTCTGTCTTTTACTTACATGCCAGCCCACCTCACTCCCATTTCCACCCCACTTAGTTTTTGTCCTTGTGTCCTTTATATTTGTTCCTATAAACAGTTTTTCAAAAATATTCTGAGGCAAACTATTTATTAAGGTATGGGCTCAATGAGTGTTTGAGCTACTGTGTCTGGAATTTTGATTTTAAGCTGCTTTTAGTGATGTCTTGAAAAAATAACAAACTACAGGAAATATTCTTTATACTTATCTTGATTGGTTGTGCATGTGTGTGTGTATCCTTCATGAATGAACTAGTGGGTTCCATCATTTTGAAAATTATTACCCACTACGTCTTCAAATAGACCTTTAGTCCCATTCAGCCTTACCTCTCTAGCACTCCGAGTACCTCTATTTTTTACCTTTCACTGAATTGATGATTTTTCTTTTGCTCTTTTCTGTTTCCCTCCCTTTTGACTCTCCAACCCTGCATACGTCACACTGACTTACCTTACAACTCTCCAGTTCTCATTTCAGCTTTGTCAAATTTGCCATTGGACTGTTTGGTGGAGTTCTTAATGTCAGATATTGTCTTTATTTCAGATTTTCAACTTGCTTCTCTTCTCACAGTTCCAACTTGCATGGCAAAATTCTCTATCCTGTCTTTTAAGTTTTTCCACATAATAAGCAGATTGATTTTATAGCTAGTCTGATTCTGTCATCATTTGAATCTCCTAAAGATTTGTTTCTATTTTTCTCCTTTTCTTTCTCCTATCATTACTGTCTTCTTTTATGATTAGTTTTTTTATATTGGATCTCAAATATTGAGCAAAAAAAAAAAGTTAAAGGCAATTTGAGTATCTGGGTGATGCCATTTTCCCCAGAGAATGTATGCTTTTGCTTCTGGCCTTCAGCTAGCAGAGAAGTTTATTAATTTAGGATCATTAAAACCCAATTTGAAGTTTAGATAACAAACTGGACCACAGTCTTCGTGCTGGTCTGTTCCTCTACTTCCAGAGAAGCCTTCTGTGGTATTCTAGTCAGAAGTCTGAGATGGTGAATAGACTCCTGGCCTTTTTGAACTGCCCTAAACTATTCTGGTCTCTGGTAAAATTTCTGCCTAACACCTCAGTCTCTTAGCAACCCTTCTCATAAGTGTTAGAAGTCTCCTGAATAAAAAAGCCTCTGGATTAAAAATGAAATAACAGTGGCCACACTCATGTTCTATATCTTCTGTTCTTTCTTGATTTGGTCCCTGTAACTCAATACTGTCTTGGAAGGATGAAATGTATGAACTGCTTGGTGGAGTTTATCTGCAAATTTTTTTACTACTTGTTTAACGTGAAGTAAATAATAAATATCTTTCTCAAATCCTTTCTCATTCAAACAGTGGAATTCTTCAGCTATTGCAGTACAGAAAAAAAACAGTTAAAACTAAAGACATATTGATGAAAAATTTAAAATGCAAAACCAATGTAAATGTGTGATAGCCCAGATTTTTTTTAAAAAATGTCTTTGGAGATGGATAAATGTATTTCTTAAATGCATCTTTTAAAAATAGAACAAAGCAATTTCTAGTGTTAATTCTGTTCACAATGAGCATTAGAGGAAAAGAGTTGTCTACTATTGAATATACTGATTCATGTTTTAAGCCAATAAATAATATATGAATAGAATAAGATATGAACAGGCTAATTGTTAGAAGCAGTGAACTGTAAAATTGACAATGGAGAAAATTCAATCAATATAAGAGACATAAAAGTATTATCACATTACATATTAGTAATAAGAAAATAAACAAGGAACGTCAGTATGGGAATAATACAAAAGGTTGCAGAAAATAGAACAAAAAACATGGAATTTATGTAAAATGTATTAGAGAATAAATTATCACTTCATAAAATGAATTTCTAATTTAGATTTAAACTCTCATTGAACTGCAATTAAAATAATCATTAGTTTCTATTATACTTTGTTGTTTCATAATATGTTAAACTATAATTTTGTAACTTTAAGTAGATAAAAGCAGACAAAATGCAACAGTAGAAATCATAATGTCAAGTTCTCAATGTAACAAGATGAAATACAAAGTAACAGCACTTTAAAAGTTCTCAGAGAGGGAAAATTGCAAACCAAGGATATTTACTTTGGCAAACAGAAATTTAAAAGCCATTTGGAATTTGTGAAGTATTTGAGCATATACAAGGCAAAGGTTTTCATTAAGCAATTGAGAACATATATAAATTGAAAACTAAACATAAGCATTTAGTTTTGAGATGTGATAGTTTCTAATATTGTAACAATATTAAATGTTAATGGAAACAGAGATCTTTGTTCTAATTATTGAATAAATTTAATGTAATTGAATGAATTACAGAATTTAAATAGCACAAAGATCGTAAAGGAGAAAGGTCCTGAATTTGGCATTAAATTGATAGGGATGGGAAAATGTAGGTAAAGAAGGAACTAATTAAAGCCAAAGAGTGTACAATCTCTTGCCTATACTAAATAAAGTAAAATCCAAAGTAATTAGTTTTGATTATTTGAAAATAATCACACATAACATGGAATAGCTTATTATAAGTTTAAAGTTTATATAATTGTACCAATTTATTTAAAAGATAAAATATGATACTTATTTAAAAGATAAAATAAAATTACAGCAAAGTATTAATATTAAGTAAAGATAAAAGAAGATGACAAAAACAGTAACCTGTTATTTACAAATGTAGCCAATGCTACTTTTGGTATTAATTGTCCCAATTCCGACATTAGAAGTCAAAAGGTCTATATACACTCTAAAATAATGATATGCTGTATATGGAGCAACACAGCTTAAAAAATTATGGAACATTTTATCATAGATCATGAGATAATATCACATTCAAATATAAGAAAATAAGAACCATAAATGTAATATTATATGAAATAGAACTCAGTTTAAAAATTAAAAACATAACTAATTGTGAGAAAAATGAAAGAATAATGAAAAACACTAAAAAGTGAAAATTCTAAAGCAATACATTTTAATTACATTTTGACAGATATATAGTTGTAAAAATATTATGATTCTTCATTATCTTTGGTGGGTAAAGTGAAGAAGAAACTAAGAAAGTTATAAAGAAAAACACAATTTAAAAATTAGAATTTGTAGGTTTAAATTAGATTAATAGTTTTCAGAACAAAGATATTTGGATGTTTTATTGTCCATAATCCACCACATTGTATCTATATTAGACCTTAATGTTTTTTTGCTAGATAAAATAGTAAAAACTAGTTAAGTTTTAACTTAGATAAACAATAAAAGGTTTAATTTAAATGCATGTTTGAGATATAATTTACAACAAAAAAGTGTGCTGTTTATCTGAAATTCATATGTTACTGTGTATTCTGATATTTCTTTTTGCAAAATCTGGTAATCTGGCTTTAACAAGATCTTACTTGCTACAGAAAATTAGAATATTCCATCTAATGACAACATAAAAATCTGAAAAGAGAAGTTGATAACCAAATAATCACGTAAATGAAATCCAATATTAATTTAAAATTATGAAATTATCTCCTAAAGTGCAATTGACTAACAGAAGAATACAATGCAAGAAAGACAACACAAGAGATTACTCATAAATGGTAATTTAAAAACCATATGTTATGGTCTAGAATTCTTGTTTTATAAAGTGCAGCCAGTCAATGGAATATCAAAGTCACCATCACACTGAAGCTTATTAAAAAGGAGGCCTGTCACAGACAAGGAAATCCATATCTGCATTTGACATAATGCCCAGATAGATTATGGCTGTGTGAAAGTTTGAAAAACACTGGTCCACATAATGTAAGAATTTTTATTTAAATTAAAAAATAATATCTTCAAAAGATTTAATAATCAGAAGAAATTTTTAATGTTGCTTTTATGAACAACATAAAGCAAAATATTAAGAAAAATAATAAAATAAATATAATGCATAGATAATTCTGATAATTTAAAGCTAAGTCATTAATGACTAAAAAATCTAATAGTAGCACCTTTAAAAATAAAATAGTATAAAATTATATCAAATAATAAGGCAATTATATTTTAGAAATAAAAAGTAGATAAAATAGCCCAGTGAAGTAATTTACATATATCATATGCGTAACTAAATCATACATTTTAAGTGAAAGATAATGGAAACATATACTGAGAAATCAAAAACTTTCTTCCAATTATATAACTTAAGATTGAATATAAAATATTTATATGAACACATCTCAAAGCAGAAAAGCCTTTAAGAATAAAAAATGTACACGCAATGATTTAGTGCATATCTGGTCAAGTATTCAATGGTGAGTGATAGTGAGTTCTCTGTCACCTCCCTCCTTTCTTCCTTTTTCTTCTAAGTTCATTTCCCTATCCTGTCCTTTTTTATCCTATTATCACTAGTTTCTCTTTGTTTTCCTCTTACGACTTTCTAATGAAAAGAAAATTATAAAAGTCATCCTAAAGGCTGTAGAATTAAAAAGGATCATTTAGAGATAATTTTTAAAAATTATGTGTGACATCTCGAATGGAGATTTAAAAATACTATTGTACTTTTGAATGGGATTGAATACAATGAAATTTTTATGAAAAATTATAAACTCTTATTGATGAAAGGTGGGGGTGAACTGTTAGAACACATAAAGGAAATGCAGACACAATTATATCTTTCTCTGGTTCCTTTATAGCATCAAGAAAACCTTGACCTGAGCATGTAGCATAAGAAATTAATTATCATTTCCACATTCTGTCCTTCTCAACAGGCTATGAATCACAGGCAGGAAACCTATTTAAGTTTACCTTCGCTGAAAACGAAATGGTGCTAACTTGATTTCTTTAGAAGGTCTAACACAGCGATTCCCTTGCAAACCAAACACACTCAGAGGAGAGAAAGTCACTCATAAAGTACAAGAGTAAGGAGAATACTGAGGGGGAAAAAAAAGAAACTTTTTGCAGAAAAGTTGGTTCACAAGTTATAGGAACCATCGTGGACAATAAGGTTTGAACTGATATCATTTCTTACTACTCAACCCTAATCATTCACACATGCCAGGTGATGTGACACAGTGTTGAACATCTGCTGATTTGACTAGGCTTTATAAATGAAAACACCCTTAGAAACGTCCTGTGATCTTTTCACTTACTTCAGTTACTGCTAATATTTAAATCCTTTCTCACTATCTTTATCCTACATTTTTAAAAAATAAATGAAAAAGAAAGGTAATTCTATTTATTGGAAATGTATTACAAAACAAAATTGCTTTCACAACCCTAAGGCTATGTACGAAGAGGACAACTGGATTTGTAATTTGACTGAATTGATTTGTCCCTTTACTCAATGGAAAATGCAAAGTGCAGATCTCATAGGCGAAATAAGGCTTATCTATGTTCTAACTTTATCTGTAACACAAGCCTGGAGGAAATATTTCTCTCTCTCAACCTCAGTTTTTAAACTGCTAAAAGGGGATACAAATTTTCAATTGCAGAGTTGTTATGAGCATTTAATGAGATAGCTATAAAGTATATAGAGTGCCTAGTGCCTATATGCATTAATTATTTTATCGTTTATAACAATATCATTATTAATTTTAATAAATTTAATTTTAATTGTTAATTTGCACAAAACAGAAAAGTTAAAAAAATATAATTCTTGAATTCCTACAGTTCAGAAAAAATCACTTTAAATCTTGTTGTATTCTATTTGAATTTTATCATAATGTATTTTTCAATAAAAGTAATATATACTCATACAATATTGAAATACAGAAAAATAGAAAACAAGAATAAAATAAAAAACAACATATATAACAATAGAGAGATAGACATCACTTGCTTTAAATGAATATATTAATATAGACATACGTACAGATAAGTTTCCAAGTTTAGAAAGAGGTTGGATGAATTTAAAATCTAGGTCAGCTAACATCTGAGCCTGGGGAAGCTTTTTTAAAATTTATTTTTTATATTTTTATTATTGTGCAATTACAATGGTGCCCATTATTCCTCCATTACTCTCCCCCCATCCCCATCCCCATCTCCTACATTCAGTCTTCTCCCCATGTACTGTCTTTGTCCCTGGGTCTTTTATACAAGTTCCTTGAATACCCTTCCCCTTCTTTGCCCCATTATCTCCCTCCTCTCTGGTTACTGTTAGTTTTTTCTTTATTTCCATGTCTCTGGGTATATTTTGCTTGTTTATTTGTTTTGTTGATTAGGTTCCACTTTAGGTGAGATCACTGGTATTTGTCTTTTACCTCCTGGCTATTTCACTTAGCATAATGCTCTCCAGTTCCATCCATGCTGCTGCAAAGGGTAGGAGTTCCTTCTTCCTTTCTGCTGAGTAGTATTCCATTGTGTAAATGTACCACCATTTTTTGATCCACTCATTTAATGATGGACATTTAGACAATTTCCAGTACTTGGATATAGTAAATTGTGCAGCTATGAACATTGGGGTACATAGGTTCTTTTGAATTGTTGTTACAGGATTCTTAGGGTATAATCCCAGTAGTGGAATTACTAGGTCAAAAAGCATTTCCATTTTTAGAGTGTTGAGGACATTTCATACTGTTTTCCACAGAGTGGAATACACCAGACTGCATTCCCACCGACAGTGCACTAGGGTTCCCTTTTCTCCACAAACTCTCCAACACTGCTATTTGTTCATTTGTGTATGATGGTCATTCTGACAGGTGTGAAGAGGTATTTCATTGTGGTTTTAATTTGCATCTCTCTGATGGCTAGTGAAGCTGAGCATTCTTTCACATGTCTCTGGGCCCTCTGTGTGCCCTTCTTGAAGAAGTGTTTGTTCAGGTCCTTTACCCATTTTTTAATTGGATTGTTTGCCTTTCTGGTGTGGAGTCATGTGAGTTCTTTACATATTTTAGACATCAAAACTTTATCTGAGGCATCATTTGCAAATATATTTTCTCATACAGTTGGTTTCCTCTTTATTTTGCTGATGTTTTCTTTAGCCATGCAGAAGCTTTTAATTTGATGTAGTCTTATTCATTTATTTGTTCCTTTATGTCCCTTGTTCTAGGGTATATATCAGTGAAAATATTCCTGCATGGAATATCTGAATTTTTCCTGCTTATGTTTTCCTCTAGGACTTTTATGATATCATGGCTTATGTTTAAGTCTTTATCCATTTTGAGTTCATTCTGGTACATAGTATAAGTTGGTAGTCTAGTTTCACTTTTATTTTTATTTTTTGCATGTACTTTTCCAGATCTGGCACTATTTGTTGAGGAAGTTGTTTTTACTCCATTATATGCTCCTGCTCTCTTTATCAAATATTAATTGACCATAGAGACATGGGTTTATTTCTAGGCTCTCTATTCTATTCCATTGATCTATGTGTCTATTCTTGTGTCAGTACAAGACTGTTTTGATATTGTGGTCTTGTAATATAGTTTGATATCAAGGAATGTGATCCCTCCTACTTTTTTCTTCTTTCTCAAAATTGCTGAGGCCATTTGTGGTCATTTATGTTTCTATGTAAATTTTTGAAATGTTTGTTCTATATCTGTAAAATATGTCATTGTTATTTAATAAAGACTGTGTTGAATCTATAGATTGCTTTGGGTAGTATGGGCATTTTGAGATGTCAATTCTTCCGGTCTACAAACACGATACGTGCTTCCATTTGTTTGTGTCTTCCTTAATTTCTTTTTTCAGTGTTGTGTAGTTTTCTTAGTACAGGCATTTTATCTCCTTGGTTAGATTTATTCCTAGGTACTTTATTTTTCTTGCTGCTATATCAAATGAAATTTTTTCCTGATTTCTGTTTTTGATATTTCATTGTTGATATACAAAAATGCCTTCAATTTCTAAATATTGACTTTGTATCACTCTGTTTTGCCAAAGTCATTTATAAGCTCAAATAGTTTTTTGGTGGAGTGTAGGTCTTCTATGTACACTATCATGTCCTCTGCAAACAATGACAGTTTTACTTCCTCCTTTCCAATTTGGATGTCTTTTATTTCTTTATCTTGTCTGATTGCTGTGTCTAGAACTTCCAATACTATGTTGACTAGAAGTCGTGAAAACAGATACCCTTGTCTTATTCCTGATCTTAGTGGGATAGTTTTTAATTTTTGCCTGTTGAGTCTAATGTTGGCTGTAGATTTCTAGTATATGGCCTTTATTATGCTGAGACATGCTAACCTCTACTCCCACTTTGCTGAGTGTTATTATCATAAATGGGTACTGTACTGTACATTAGCAAATGATTTTTCTGCATCTATTGATATGATCATGTGGCTTTTATCTTTCTTTTGTTTATATGATGTATTACATTTATTGATTTGCAAATATTGTGCCATCCTTGCATCCCTGGGATGAATCCCACTTGACCATGTGCATAATATTTTTAATGTATTGCTGAATGTGGTTTACTGATATTTTGTTGAGGATTTTAACCTCTATGTTCATCAATGATATTGGTCTGTAGTTTTCTTTCTTTGTTGTATCTTAATCTGGTTTTGATATTAGGATAATTCTGGTTTCATAAAAAGAGTCTGGAAATCTTCCCTCTTCTTGAATTTTTTGGAATAATATGAAAAGGATAGGGGTTAGCTTTTCCTTAAATGTTTCTGAAATTCTCCTGTGAAACTGTCCAGTCCAGGGCTTTTGTGTGCTGAGAGATTTTTGATCACTGCCTCAGTTTCACTAGCTTTTATCAGTCTGTTCAGGCTTTCTGCTTCTTCTTGATTCAATTTAGGAAGATTACATTTATCTAGAAATTTGTCTATTTCACCCAGGTTTTCAAAGTTCTTGGCATATAGTTGTTTGTAGTAATTTCTTACAATCTTTTGTATTTCTGTGGTATCAGTTGTAATCTCTCTTCTTTCATTTCTGATTTTATTTATTTTGATCCTCTCTCTTTTTTTCTTGATGAGTCTGCTTAAAGGCTTGTCAATTTTGTTTATCTTTTCAAAGAACCAGCTCCTGAATTTACTGATCCTTAGAGTTGTCCTTTTAGTCTCTATGCCATTTACTCCTGCTCTGATCTTGGTTGTTTTCATCATTCTACTTGTTCTGGGCTTTGTTTGCTTTTGTTCCTCCAGTTCTTGTAGATATAGGAGTAGATTGTTTATTTGAAATGGTTCTATATTTTTAGGTATGCCTGTATTGCTATGAACTTCCTTCTCAGGACAGTCTTCATTGTGTCCCATAGGTTTTGGACTGTTGCATGTTCACTTTCATTTGTTTCCAGAAACTTTTTGATTTCTTCCTTGATCCCATTTTTAATCCATTCATTGTTTAATAGTAGGCTTTCAATCTCCATGAATTTGAATGTTTCTGAGTTTTCCCTTGAGGTTGGTTTTTAGTTTCAGGCCCTTGTGGTCTGAGAAAATGTTTGATATGATTTCAATTTTCTTGAATTTGTTATGACTTGTTTTGTGCCCTGTCATGTGGCCTATCTTTGAATATGTTCCATGTGCATTTGAAAGGAATGCTTCTTTGGGATGAAAGGTTCTATATATATCTCAGTTAAGTCCATTTGATCTAGGGCATTGTTCAATGCCACAATGTCCTGGCTGATATTTTGTTTGGAAGATCTACCTATTGTTGACAGTGGAGTGTTAAAATCCCCTACTATAAGGGTGTTGCTTTCTATCTCTTTCTTGAAGCCCTCCAAGATTTTGCTTGTATATTTGGGTGCTCCTATGTTGGGTACATATATAATTACAGTGTTTATGTTTTCTTGATGGATTCTTCCCTTGAGAATTATGAAGTACTGTTCTGTGTCTCTTTGCATGGCCTTTGTTTAGAAGTCTGTTTTGTCTGTTATATGTATTGCTACCCCAGCTTTTGTTTTCCTGTCCATTTGCTTGGAATATCTTTTTACAACCCTTCACTTTCAGTCTGTGTAGGTCTTTTGTTTTGAGTGAGTCTCTTGTAGGCAGCATATATGTGGATCATGTTTTCTTATCCATTCAGCTACCCTATATCTTTTGAATGGAGCATTTAATTTATTCATATTTAATGTTATTATTGATAATCATTTTTCCCCTTCATACCTGTGTTCCTCTCTCTCTCATTCTTTTTCTTCATTTTCTTAAAGCAGTCCCTTTAGCATATCTTGCAGTACTGGTTTGGTGGAGGTGTATTCTTTTAGCCTTCTTTTGTCAGGGAAACTCTTTATGTCATCTTCTATTTTAACTGAGAGCCTTGCTGGGTAGAGAATTCTTAGTTACAAGGTTTTGCTTTTCATTACTTGGAATATTTCTTGCCATTCCCTTCTGGATTGTAGTGTTTCTCTTGGGAAATCAGTTGCTAGCCTTTTTGGATCTCCTTTCTATGTAACTCTCTGTTTCTCCCTTGCCTTTAAGATTCTATCTTTGTCTTTAAAATTTGGCGTTTTAATTATGATGTGTCTTGGAGTAGGCCTCTTTAGGTTTGTCTTGATTGAGACTCCCTGTGCTCACTGAAATTGTATGGCTTTTCCCCTCTCCAGGTTAAGGAAGTTTTCTGTTATTATTTTTCAAAGAGGTTTTCTATCCCCTGGTCCTTTTCCTTCTTGTATTCTTATGATTCAAATGGTTTTGCATTTCATGTTGTCCTACAGTTTCCTTAGCTATCTTCAGATTTTTTTTTTTTTTAGTTTTTTTCTTGCTGCTTCTTTACCTTCATGTTTCTTTCTACCTTGTCTTCCAATTCACTAATTTGGTCCTCTGTTTTTTCCAGTCTACTTGTAATTTCTTCAAGTGTATTTTTTGTTTCAGATATTGTATTCTTCATTTCTTCCTGGTTCTTGCTTATAGTTTCTATTTCCTTTGTCATGCTGTTGTAGTTCCCACTCAGTTTCTTGAGTATCCTTATAACCATTCTTTTGAATTCTGTGTCTGATAGTTTGCTTGACTCCATTTCATTTACCTCTTTTACTGGAGAGTCTTTCATTCCTTTCAATTGTTGGTTCTTTCTTTGTCCATTTTAGGTGAGTCTTTTAGTTGGTTTCTGTGATTTTGGATGCTCTGTTTTGCCAGCTGTCTTTGTGGCATTGTAGCCAGAAAAGACACCGGCATTCAGGTTACCTGTCACTACCAAACCAAATACGCAATGACAGCGATTGAATCTTTATGGGTTTTTTTTTCAGATGGCCGGTGATCTGAGAAGATGGTGGGTTCATACCCTAACAGACCATCATCTTTTCTTTCCAGGCCAGACCTTTTATAAGGTGGGGGTAGGAGGATAAACAAGGTGCAGTGAGGGCTTTGAAATTCAGGGAGGATTAGGTGAGTGAAGGTGCGGCATTCCTGTTCTGGGCAGTTAGCTATTCCCAGGGGAGGGTGGTCATCTGCTCTCCCTAGAATACAAAGGCCTGGATGCCTCCAACTTGTTCCCAGGTGGTAATCTCTAGCAGTGCCTCAGGAGGTGGGCTGTTTTTCCAGGAGCGAGGATGAGCCTTATCTGTAGTTTCTGAAACAAAAGCTTTAACATACACATTACTTGCTAGACTTACAACTTTTTACCTTAAGCTAAAATTTTCTAAATTTTGAGTCCCCTATCAGCATGAACTCTTATAATAGGGGTTCTGTGGGACTCAGTGGTATGGTCCCTTTGATCTCCTTGTCTGGATGCTGTAGAGTTGCCTTTCTTCTGTTTGTGTGGGTTCTCTTGTTTCACTTGGGCTTTACCTGTTGGTAACTTCTTTGTTAGTGGGTTCTCCCCCTAGTGGGCTTACTGGTAGTCACAACTCTCACCTTGTCTTGTATGAGGTTGCTCTTTAAAGACAGTTTATTCTTAATTTGTTATTTCTAAGAAAATGTTGTCTTATATTTCTAAGTTGTGATTTTTATTACACACTTATTACAGCTACTTATAGCACTGAGGCCAATCACTGAATTTGATTTATAGTTCATTATTTTCTATTATTTTTGTGATCATTTGTCTTATTCTTATTTGCATTATTTTATGTCTTAATAAAAACACTTACATCTTTAAATTACTGATTTATGTCTATATCCAACAATCCTGACATTTTTAGGATTTGAATCTATTTTAAATTGGCTTATTGTGACTATCCAATATAAATATTACCATCAGGCCAAGAGTGTGTATTAGTTTATACTATATTCTATACTATGATGATATCTTCTCACACTATGTATAGCAGAGAAAAAAATACATTTCTCAAAATCCTGTATTATAATAGATGTTCCTGGTTTGTTATACTTGTATAAAACCTGTGGAATTTTCTGATCATTTCTAGAGAGTTTAGAATCTCTCTTATTATTTTTGGTCAAAGTGTTACAATTTTTTAACTTACTACCAAATTGTCCATAGATTGTCTGCAGATAAGATGTTCAGAACAGAAACAAGAGAATAGGTTGATCTGATTAAGTTGTATTGTAAATTCATCACAGTTGAACAAGTTTGATGAAAAGTCACGATGATGACTTTAGTTTAGCTAAGAATTAACTATTATGTTCTACATATTAGAGACTTTATGCATTTTGGACCCTATTAGAAACACGTGTTGGTGACAATAAACACTGTAATAATGATTTAGATATTGTAGCACTAATTATAACCTCGGTAAGGTTTCTCCTCTCCTTCCTTCTTCCTCCTCTTTTCCAAGTTTGAGCTGACACATGAAGTATGGCTGATGATCCTCCTTGTAGTTAGTTATGGCCTCATTGATTAAGTAGGGAAAATAATATCTTGGGAAAATGTCATGAATGCAACTTGCAGGTTACCTCTTTGAAAATGAAGCTTTTTCCATTAAGGCACCCTCTTTTCCTATCCCATGGGTAGAAATGTGTATATGGCAGTGTGCCAGTTTCAAACATTGGCACACGGACAACTCTTTAGGAAACAGTGAAGTCATACAATAAAAAAATATATAGTCCTTGAAAGACCTTTTATAAATAGAGCTGTGGTTTTCTTCTAAAAATGTGTTTATGCAACTTTAGTCCATGGAAAGCTGTTCATGGACAGACATTTGATGATCTACTTGAGAAAATTGCTTGAGATTCCAAAGTACTCTTTCCATTAGAGGGAAATATCTAGTCTTGCCAACTGAGTAAAGGACATGGGAAAAACATAGAAATCAAAATGACATTTATCTCTGGTTGAACTTGACAAAAGAATGTGAATTTTAATACCTCTCCCCAGGGTAACTACCTACATAATTTGTCAGGTCCTGTACAATATAAAAATGCAGAATTTCTTGTTTTAAAAAATTAAAAAACTCAAGATGAGAATAGCAGAACAGTAAACCAAGCACTGAGACCTTGTCATCATGGGACCCTGTATACCTGCTTAGGTCACTCATGCATGATACTAGCCTCATCTTCCTATATTTTACATATAGAATGTATAATTCATTAGTCAGCTGTTTACGTTCCTTAAAAAATAAATAACAACAAAAAACATCACCCAAGGATGTATTTATTGATTTTATAGAGAGAAGAAGGGAGAGAGAGAGAGAAACATCAATCAGTAGCCACCCATACATGCCCTGATCAGAGATCAAACCCACAACCTACCTAGGTCTGTGCCCTAACTGAGATCAATCCACAACCTTTCTGGTACAGGCGACAATGCAGGGCTGGAGTGTGAATTTCTAATATAACCACAAAAATAATCCTGACCTTCTCACTTGTCAATTTGTGCATGCTCATGAGCCTAAAAGAGCCTAGTCAGGGTCCTGACCCAGTTTATGTAACTCATGGGAGTGAGAGTAAGAGGAGAAGAACCATCTTTTACATTTAGAAAAGCAAGTCATAAAGAGAGAACCAAAAAGGACTTAGGTCACATATTTATAATGGACTCTTTCCTTTTCTGAACAAGCAAAATAATCCCTGGCCTGGATATAAATGATGGACTGGAAAGCTATAGATACCTTCTCAATGCTTACGTACACACACAGTTTCTGTTTGCTGAGCTGGACAGTGTGTGCCTATAGGGAGAGAAGTGTCTCCTTTCTCTATGTAAAATGTTTCATCCACTTACACATTTACCAAACATTGGTAACATCGGTCTTTTGGTAGGAAAATTCTTCCTTGCCAAGCACGGGACACAGGGGAGACTGCTGGTCAGCACCAGGAGTGCTGGAGTTGAAGTGCTGGTACAAGAGTAACACAATGATTCATTCCTGTTTACTCTCCGAAAGTTCACTGAACTGAGTAATTTGAATAACATTCAATAAATATCAAACATCAGTTATTTTAAATATTACTAATAGAGTTCAATTGAAGAAGTTGAGTTTGACTGAAGGCCAAAATCAAGTTGAATACTATTACCCTCTTTCATTAACCTTTGAACTTGCATGTGCAAAGATTTGGTTCCTCATAGCAGATACTCATCAAACCAGTCATATGGAAGATTCTGTTTTATCTCAGACTGTCCCTATAAAAGTCAAAGAAACCTAGAGATTTGTGATTTTTAAAAAATACACACCAGAAGACATGCTTATTGATTTCAGAGGTGGGGGGAAGGGAAAGAGAGAGAGATGGAGGGAAACAGCATGAGAGAGAAACACTGATCAGCTTTCTCGTACACAGCCCAGTCCTGCAGCTGAGATGTTTACCCTGACTGGGGATCAAACCTACATCCTTCCAGTTCAATGGGACCATGCTTCAAATGAGTGACCCTGGCCAGGGCGTGATTTGTGATTTTAACAGAAAACTGTGGAAGAGGGATGGTTGACTGAGACCACACACCTTTAATTAGAATAAGCCAATGAATAATAAGTGGAAGAATGAGGTTTATTCCCATTACAAAGGATGAAGTTCTAATTTTACAGGATGGTAGTGTTGACAGGAGAGACCTGGTTCTTCTTGCTGATGCATATAAAGAATTACGCATTAGCAAATCTAGTAGTATGTAATCAGTTTATTAGTGGCTCGCTTCCATGGAAGAGAACAGGTCCGGGTAGAGTAGGGGGTGAAAGGGAAAGTTTCAGGGCAAAGCAGGGTGAGAAAAGCAAGAGCAGCTGAAGACCAGGGTGGCAAGCCCCTGGGCAGCCTAAAGCAGAGTGGCCAAAGGCCCTGTGGCCCGAGAGCTAAGAGCCCCTGAGAGAGAGCGAGTCCTTTGTTCTCAGGACTTATATAGTTGGTGGGATAGGAGGGAAAAAGTTACATATTGATTAATGGGTAAATGTGGCACCAGCTTTCCTGGGAAATTCGACTATCCAAATTTAGGGATGAATGGGGGTCTGTCAGTCCGACTTCTTATCTTGCTCCAGACTCCATTTGGTCATTCTGTTGTCAAACAAATATGTGACTGGAGGCAGTTAATTAATACTGAGGCACTTTCCAAAGTTATTTATGGGTTCTTTCTGTGAGCATCAGGGACTCTCTCCTAAAACAGATAGTGACCAGAGGTAGGCAATTAACCAAAGTTTTTTTTATGGGCTCTTTCTTTGGACCCTGGGACCCTCTCCCACATTCAGGCCTTGGGATGAAAGCACAGTTTCAAGGCTTTCTATCTTGTTAATATAGTGTTTCTTGTGATAGTGAAACACCTGGCAATATTATCAAAACAGGCTCAGGACTGCTGAGTTAGTGTGTGAGACTTGTCTCTTTCCTCCTCCCTGCCTCGGTTTACTATTTATTCTATCTACTTGGTAAAAGGCGCTTCCTGGCAACCAGGATGCAAAATGCTGGCCAGTGACAGTATTGCAGTCTCAGAGTTCTTCCTATGCTGTCTCCTGCTTCAGTAGGACTACGTGCAAAGAGAAGGAGTGAGCCCTAAGTATACAAGTACTGTACCACTCAGCTCTAGCAACTTGGCCAGGTATCTTTGTCCTACAGAAAGGAGCCTTTGCTTTCTTCTCTTTTCTTCTCTTTTTCTTTTCTTTCTTTCAACTCTGCTATTGTAGCATGAAAGTAGCAGCTATGGATAATATATAAACAAAGGAAACATTACTTAAAAAAGAAGACTGCGGGCCAGTTTGCTGATCCCTCTTCTAGAGCTATTAAATGACTCAATTTAATCAACATTTTTTTAAGATTCACAACATACTCAACTATACATTTTCTTTACAGTCAACCCAGCTTATTTTTTAAATCATGAAATACAAACTATCAAATAATACAACTGTCATAAATTTTAAAGGATGTTTTGAAAAATATTTCATATAGGGTATAATTTTTGAGAATTATCAAAAAAGTCCAGACCAGGTAGGTCAGTTGGTTGAAGCATCACCCTATACACCAAAAGGCTGCAGGTTTGATTCCTTGTCAGGGTACATACCTAAGTTGTAGGTTCGATCCCCAGTTGAGGTGCATTTGGGAGGCAATCAATAGATGTTTCTCTTTTACATTGATGTTTCTCTTTTTCCTTTCCTCTCTCTCTAAATATCAATAAACATATCCTCAGGTGAAGATTAATGAAAAAGAATTATAAAAAAAATGTAAAGTGAACAATCAACGATAGATTTTCATCATACCAGATATTGTGGCTTAGAAACTATTGAGGAAATGAATTCATTCAGAGGAAAGAGTATAATGAATTAGAACATTAACACTAAGAGCAGTAGGTTTTTACTAAACTGTTAATCCTTTTGCCATTTATAAAACTTGCTTAGGGCTTTATTTTTTGGGCAAATGGAAAAAGGATTAACTCCATGACTTTCATTGACTTTAATGGATTCCATTCATCTACCTTTCCATGCTCTGCACAGAAATTTACACATTAAGTCTTATATTTACAATTCTATGTACTTTCTGTGATCTTGCCTTAGGGTACAGGAAACCAGACATCAACCAAATCCACTAACTCTGATTATTTTTAAAATAATTACATGAAAATTTTATGTATTTGTTTCTTATTCAATTATATATTTTCAGAACATAGTTTATCTTAGTTACATTTTATTTTTAAGTCAAATGAGGCAAAGATTGAATCTAATTTGACTTTGGTTCTGTAGCCATACAGAAAATGTATTTCTTTCATATGACCTTTTCACCTTTCTTTTTAATTCAAACTTTACCCAGCACCCTGACTCCTCCCTTGCACAACTGCTCCTTAATCATTAAGCCCTCAGGAAAGTAAGGCCCTGATCAACATCAAGTAATCTTAGGAACAAAGTTTCAGGTCTATTGACCAAAGACAATGTTTCATTCAAACTAAAGATAATGTCTAGGCCTCAGTTTTATTTCAGCTCCAGTCCCAGGAAAGCGGTGAATCCAGATGAAGATACGCCATGGCTGACATCAGAACCAGATGCAATGACCAATGACCTTCCTACCCCAGTGCTGACCATTCAGTAGAGATCAAAACCCAGACCATGACCCTAATACCCTTAGTTACCATAATTAATGTTTTTTCCTCTATATAACCCATTCCCTAGAAGACATCAGGGGAGCCAGGTCTTTGAGCATTATCTCATCTGTGGCTCTGAGCATAGGCCACTTCCTCAACTAAGAAACCTTTTCTTCACTTACTGCAAGCTCCTGTTCATGTCATATTGGACTTTGATGTGATGCAGGCAAATGGACACCTTTAGTTCAGTAACAATTCCAACCCCCACTACTCACTTTCAAAAAGAAATACTACTTCTGTTACAGAACAAACAAGGGGGGCCTGGGACGATAATACTATTACTGAAAGAAACTCAGGTCCGTCATATCTGCCGCCTTAAAGGAAAGATGTCTCTCAATGCCAGAGATTTGTGAAAAGGAAAGGAAACATTTATTTAGTGCTATACAAACTAAAAGTAGTGACCTAATGTCTTTATCAAAATCTTAAAGTTCCTTAAAACACCCACAAATGCATACAGTCCTTCCTTCCCCTTTGCCCAGTCTGGGGTACCATGTCTCAGGAAAGGAAATAGAAGTCCAGGCTCAGGCAACCCCTGGTTCTTCCCAGTAATCCTTGTTGGCTGGAAGACCTTCCTCAGTTCCTGGCACCATCAGCTGTGTCGCCGTCCAGGCAGGATGTCCAATTAATCCAAAGCCATGCAGCACCGTCTCATGGCCTACTGGTAAGAGTTCCTTCACCCTTCTTCCAGGCAAAGTCTCTCTTGCTTCCCAGGCCGCACGGCCAAAAGGAGCATCTCAAAGCCATGCAGTCCTCTCCTACCAGAGCTGCAGGGGTCTGCACTCCAGTGAAACCACGTGGTTAATTTATTAATTTATTAACAAATTTAATAAATTAATAACAAATTTACATAAACTAGTAAATTAATAACAAATTTACATAAACTAGAGAAGTCATTTTTTAACAGTATCAGTAATAATTGCCACTTATTAATATATTTGTTTATGTGGCTTTGGCCGAGTGGCGATTTTCTGCTAAATCTGCATGGTGAATTCTCTCCCACAGAGCTGCGGGAGCCCTCTACTCTGCCAAAAGCCGCATGGTTCTCTCCTCTATGGCTGCCGGCTGCTGTGTCTGGGCTTTCAAATCCCCAGGCCAATCTTCCTCTGCAGCCCCACCTCCAATTCCTCCCACACTCGGCCACACCCGCCCTCAATCCGCTGTCCTTTCCAGCTTCTCTGGTCACCATCATGGGTCTGGGCAAGTGTCACCCCATGTCGTGGAGCCAATCTTCTCCGAGCTCCCACGCAGGTGCTGTAACTCAGGGGACCTGCCCCCCAGTTACATCTTGGGGGGGTGCCCCTTTCCATCCCCCTGGCCCAGAGCATGGCCACAGCTATTTAGCATATTCAAGCAACCAGCCTAAGGCTATAGGTATGTTAAATGACCATGCCGCGGATTAGCTGCAAGGCTGTTGCTATGGGAAACAGCTCTCAATGGGCCTGCTCCATTTGTCCCTTTCCCCAACCCACACTTGGGGTGGGGGTGAGGACATCCTAGTATTTTCTGAACACCTTGAGTTCTGGGCCCCATTTTAAATGTCCATTTGGGCCCCCCCCCCTTGGCTGCGCCCCATAACACTTCTTTCATTTGAAGAAACTGAAGTGTACAAAATTCAAGGTACCCTCATATTTTTGATAAATAAATCTCTTTAATTATAACTGTATATCCAGAATACCTTGAAATGTAAATATTTTAAATATAGAACTATAATTTTTCATCAGACATCTGAATTAATAACAAATCAGCAGCATTAGCACAGTTCCAAGTTAAATATTATAAATACAAACCTTTTAAGTGACAAAAAAAATTCTATCCCTCTAAAATAATCATGGAATACAACTGAAATTGTGCTTCCTTAAGAATATCGAGTTGCAAAAGATAACCATGGTAGATTGTTATTATTGGTTGAATATCAATCCCCCTTCATTTGAAAGGATCATATGCTCCCACTGCTATGTTTTTTGTAGTGTCTATTAAGGAAGTAGTATACCTCTTTCACCCAACTGATGCTGGGCTGTTAACCACATGACTTACTTATCCATGAGCACGAATCACATACATAACATCCCAAGTAGAAGCATTAAGAGCAAGTGTGTTTCTATCATGTTCCTTGTACTTTTTTAATGTTACAAGATCAAGACTGCTCAATGTACAGTATCAAGCCTTCTCAATTTACAAATTCAATCAGCAAACAATCCACACAATTGTACATATTATATGGGTGAGAAATAGACTTTGCTATTTAGTATGGTACCAAAAATATGAGATTATGTGTTATTGGAGCATACTACAAAAAAGAGTTACTGGTTCACGATCATTTTTATAGATAACATATTGCAATGGCATATATCACTAAAATTTACATAAACTAGAGAAGTCATTTTTTAACAGTATCAGTAATAATTGTCACTTATTAATATATTTGTTTATGCTAGGATTTTCCTGGAATCAGATAAAGGGCTCCCATATTGCTAAATACTCAGTATTCCCTGTGCTGATTGAAAAATTACATTGTTTTCCTCCCAGTATTTCACAGGGGCTATAACTTAGAAAATGTGACTCACTTGGCTTTATAATAGTGCCATAGAGTTTCTGATCTACAACAGCCCTTCTAGGAAGAAAAAGTATGTTGTAACAATATTAAAAATGTCAGCATTTGTTACAAAAGAAACATATCTCTTATATGACTTATTGTGATTATTTTGTACCTATATTTACAAAAATAGCAGTTATAAACTTTCCACTTTATACCAAAGTAGAGGTTAAGTAATCCACCATTTCTATCCTATTTATAGATGAAGAAATGGGAGTTAGATAAATGACTGCTGAAGATTAGGAGTTAGGTAGGGCTATACATAGTATTTTAGTGGCATGCCTAGACTTAAGTCTCCAAATTGCTGTTCAACCATGTCCATATGCAATTCTTCATTGTCATTAGTAGTTTTCCAAATATTTTCAAAGTTTTTAAAGTCTTATTTACTTATTATTTTTAAAAAACAGTTGACATGAGAATTATCCTTTTAACATATCTTTAAGTATATAAGATTGTTATCTATAGGCACAATGTTGTATAGCACATCTCATTTGTGCAACTAAATTTTATTTACATTGATTTGGAAAAATGGCATTGTAATTTTGGGAGTGATTATATTGCATCTGCAGATCAAATTGGATACTAGGCATACCTGAACATTATTAATTCTTTTAATCTCTGTACACAAGATATATTTTACTTGTGTCTTCTTCCTCAAAGTTTAATACTTTTCAGTGTACAGATCTTTCATATTCTTGGGTAAATTTATTCCTAAGTAGTGTATTCTTTTTCGATACTGTTCTAAATGGGACTGTTTTCATAATATATGTATGAAAACATATATGTATGTATGTATGTATGTGTGTATGTATTTATAGAAAGGGGAAGGGAGGAAGAGAGGGAAACATCAGTGTATGGTTTTCTCTCATGTGCCCCCTAGTGGGGACCTGGCCTGCAACCCAGCCATGTGCCCTGACTGGGAATCGAACCAGTGACCCTTTGGTTTGCAGGCTCATGCTCAATCTACATAAGCCACATAAGCCAGGGCCATAATATATATTTTGGACAGAGGGAAGAGCTTGTTGGCTACAGTAGTAGTGAGATCAATGTCTTCGAAATTGATATAAAGTAATTAAGAGGAAAGGATTAAGGGGCGAGGTCTCAATAGGAAAAGATATCAAAAGGAAAATGGGAGGGCACTAGGCAAACATTATGTATTTTCACCCTTCAGTTGGCAGAACTACATTGATAATAATCATAGCAAATAACCATTTATGGAAAACTTACCTGTGTCAGGTACTGTTACAATGACTTTACATATTGGGTTCATCTTTTTTTTTTGTAAGATGGCTCTAGTAGTGCTTAGTCATCTTTAACTGCATTTGAAACAATTGTGTTAGTTTGTACTGTGACAGCTTTTATATCCACTTTAAAAAATTATCAAAATTGGTGAATTTTTATGTAGACATTTTAATATTGAAGATGGGAGAAAAAATGCAACATTTTTGACATATTGTGCTTTATTATTTTAAGAAAGGTAAAAACACAAATGAAATGCAAAAAAAAAAAAAGATTTGTGCAGTGTATGGAGAAGGTACACTGATTGATCAAACCTGTCAAAAGTGGTTTGCCAGTTTTGTGTTAGATTTCACACTGGAAGATGCTCCTGGTTGGGTAGACCAGTTGAAGTTATTAGTGATCAAATCAAGACATTATTTGGGAACACTCAACATTATGTTATGCAGGAGATAGCTGACATACTCAAAATATTCAAATCAAGTGTTGCCAGAGGGGAGGGAGGGAATGATGGAAAGAAGGGGAAGGGATTAGTCAAAGAACATGTATGAATGACCCATGGAAATGGACAATGGTGTGGGGACTGACTGTGAGAGTGGGTGGTGGGCTGGGTGGAGGAAGGCAAAGGGAGAAAAATTGGGACAACTGTAATATAATAAAGAAGAATAATAAAAAGTGTTCAAAAACAAAAGAAAGAAAATCATTTGCACTAGGTTGGTTATGATAATCACTTTAATGTTTCAGTTCCACATAAGATAAGAAAAAAAAAAACCCTTCTTGACCATATTTCTGCATGCAATTCTCTGCTTAAATGTAACAAAAGTGTTCCATTTTTAAAACAAATTATGGTGGGAAATGCAAAGTGTATACTCTATAATAATGTGAAACAGAAGAGATCGTAGGGCAAGTGAAATGAACCACCACCAGCCACACCAAAGACCAGTCTTCATCCAAAAGTGATGTATATATGGTGAGATTGGAGGGGAGTCCTCTATTATGAGCTCGTACTGGAAAAACAAACAATTAATTCCAACAAGTACTGCTCCCAATTAGACCAACTGAAAGCAGCACTTGACAAAAAGCTTCTAGAATTAGTCAACAGAAAATTCAATCTTCCATCATGTTTCTTACAAGACCAGGCAACAACTGTTATAGCCTGGCTGGAAAGTTCTGATTCCTTCACCCTATTCACCAGATACCGGCTTTGGATTTCCATTTATTTCAGTCTTTACAAAATTGTGTTCATGAAAAAAAAAATTCCCTGGAAGACTGCAAAGGATACCTAGAAGAGTTATTTGCTCAAAAAGTTAAAAAGTTTTGGGAAGATGGAATTATGAAGTTGCCTGAAAGATAGCAGAAAATAATGGAACAAAACAGTGAAAATGTTGTTCAATAAAATTATTGGTGAAAATAGAAAATGTATCTTTTATTTTTACTTAAAAACCAAATGAAGTTGGCCAACCAATATCTCTACCAACCCATTCAACTGTGGTCTCAGGTAGGACATCACCACCACAATGTTTTTAATGGCAATGTGAGAACAAGAAATTTAAGTAAATTTAATAAATGTTAATTTTACTCACTTAATAAATGTTAGAAAGGATATGAAAACTGAATTTGTCTAAGATTCCATAGGTCTTTGCAATGAGGTTACTGGGCTAAGACCCTTCCTCATACATGTCAGGGAGCTGTTGTTCAAATAATATACTCTTTGGAATCATTTCAAGACAAAATTACCAAACTGTTTTCTCTGCTTCTCTGTACCTCAGTTTCTTATTTTCTGTTTTACTTAAATTGAATTACCAACACATTTCCACTCAAATAAACACATTTGTCATTTTTAAATTCCCATAATTAAAATTCTTGACTCTGTCTAAAGAACAAGCGGAAAGTGGGAAGCTTAATACATAAATTACAGCTATGCACTTAACCTTCAATCCACAGCTGACTTAAAAATATCAACATTTTTTCCTTATAAACTTTAATTGAATAACTACATAAACATTTTTTTTTGATTCAGGACATTTCTGAGTTGGTGTGTGAAAGCTGTGTGAGTAACACAAACTCACGTGTATTAAATCAGCCTGACATCACATGGCAGAGAACCATCATGAATATATGCAGGTGGCTGGACACACAAACCAGAGTAATGCATTAGGAAAACTGCAAATAGCTCCACTGTTCATAAATAGTGTCTGAAGTATACATCACCATGACATTTTCTTGAGCAAAGAAAAAGAGTCCCTTAGAGGCGTGAGTTTTTATAAACCCATTAAAATGATATCTTGCAAGCTGCTGCTCCCACTTTCCAAATACTTGTTCAGTATTCCTGGAGGTTCATGGTATTTTATCTCCCTTTTAGGTGCCTATATAATGTCTTGTATTTTCAAGTGCAAGGATCAGCTTTCAATTTTTATTTTACAATTTAGAAGTAAACTTTATGACTTTATTTCCTTTAAAGAAGTTATTTCTTTGTCCAAATGGTTCCTGAATAACAACTATGCATTATCTCACACACTACCTGGATGTAGTATGAGCATATCTTTACTGGTTGGTACATGTTTACCTCAGTCAACAGCACTGCCTTTTGAACAATTGTCTCTGACCAGCATAGACAGATACACCAATCACAGACTATGTGGAGGAGGAGAACAAAGAAACATGGATTGTCTCATATTGTACTTACATTATCTCATTGTCTACCCTTAAATTTTGCTAACTCATTGAATAGCATTTTTTACCAGAAAAATATGTAAGTCCACAAACTCGGAATTTGCTAATCCTGCTGAGACACAGTTTAATTCAGTTCAGTTTATAGCGTGGTACAATTTAAGATTGAAATGTTCCTTTTAAATAAATTTCACCTTCCACAATGGTTTGAAGTGCACACTAGATCAAAACTGTGTGTTAATTTTCTACACTCATGTACATAAAATTACATTCAAAGAAACCAAAGGTATAAAGGAGATGACTGATCTGTGCTTTAAAGACTGTAAATGCAAATTTAAGTGTTCAAGTGTTCACCTAAATTACTATAATTTAGCAGCCAGCCATTCACTGGGCAGAAAAATTTCTTAAAAGCCTTACCTTTCATCTTTTGCCCAGGAAATTGCCATGTGAAGGTAAACCTTTGAACTTCAAGCAGTTTATAAACAATGGTTTAGCTTTCACTTCCTTGTAAGTATGGCATGAAGTTCAGGAGAGGACAATGACTGAGGCCTTTTCCTATCTCAGTTCTACCTAGAAATGTATACAGCCTTCAACATATATGTAGCCTTCTGTATCTCCAGGAATATATCAAAGCTATTTAAAGTCCCCTGTGTCCCATCTTGTTCATTACTAATTTCTTTTGAATGTCTCTGATTAGTGCCAGGTTCTTGTATACCACTATTGAAATCTCAGCCATAGTGACTCTGATGTTGCAAGGTGATTACTATAGTTTCATTGATGTCCCAGAGATGGGCCTTTTCCCACTCCTATTGAGATCAGCTCTGAGTCTTGTCAAATACTTTGGAAATGGAGCTTGATGGGAATATTCACTGTTATTAGGTGGGTCTTATAATTGAGGTCCAAAAGAGATTAGTACTCTGTACTAGCTATGAGACCATTAGATTTTCAAACCTGCTGCACCACGGACATGGGTTAGGAAGGGAAGTTGAAAGGGCATGGGAATAGACCCAAGTTAGAATGCCACAAACAATGCTATCTTCCGAAGAAGTTCAGTAGTTTTTCTCAGAATTTTTCCATTTGTTTTATTTCATTGGTTAATTTCCAGAGTTCTGAAATTAATTTAGTTTTTTTTTGCCAGTATTTTGATTATTTTTCCAGAAGAGCACTTCATTCAAGTCCTCCCACTGACATTCCAAAAGTTAGTTTAATCTGTTGTACTTTTAAAAAATGTTTCTGGTCACTATTGGTATGAAATTATGATTAACCATGGTTTGAAGGGAAGGAAATATACTTCTAGGCTTTGCTTTCTATATTGCCTAAAATCTGTGTAACTTTCTGCTTGTGTTAGAATGAAAATAGAGTGAAATGTGCCATTTAAACCTACAAAGAAAAGACTTTGAGTTTATGCTGTTTATGAAACAAGACCTGGATGGTATAAAAGTTAAATTATTAGAGACTAGAAACATTTTATTCTTAAAAGTCCTAATTTGTGTTCTTCCCTATGCAGGTATATGGAGTGTTTTTTTCCAGTCTTTCCTGACTTTCTCGGGTTAATTCTCATACTCCGAAAATAAGTTAAACACTTGTGCTATTCATAAGGCTGCAAATACAGACCGTGATAATAAGTGTTCATTCTAATACCAAATGGTGTGAGATAAGAAAAAAGAGGCAAGTAAACAAGAAAGGTTCATTTGAACTTGGAAAAATGTGAGAAAATAAGCTTCCTGAAAATTCAATAGAGGCCACTTTTGACCCCGCTTAAGTTTGGTGTGGGGAGTTCTCTAAGAATTATAATTGAAAATATCACCTGGATGTTAAGTACATGTTAATACATTGCTTAAGTACACTTCAGCCTAAGGGTAAAAATTGTATGTAGCTATTATATCATATTGTAGTTTCAGTAATCAGCATTTTTCTCTACTTATAATATATTGAGGTAAACATTTCTATGTGTTTATAGAAATAACATTTCTTGACACATTTTACTTTCTCAGTTAGTGGCAGATAACCAAATTAGATAAATACCGCCAAATTACTTGCTAGAGCATAAAACTTTGTTCATTTTGATTAACATTTTGAGGGTACTAATTATAATTCATTACATTACTGAATTAGATTAGTTTGATGTGATCCATTTTTATAAAGCTTCCAAAGAAGGTATAGGTGTTTCTTTCAGTGCACTCTTTCAAGAGATATGTCGTGATGTGGGGTCCTGTGACAACGATACTGACTTGATCTCTTGGCTTAGGTGGTGTCTACCAGGATTCTCCACTGTAAAGTCACTGTTCTCCTTTATATTTAATAAAATTTTATGGGGAAATACTTTAAAGACTATGCAAATGTACTGTTCTCATTCAATCTTTACTCACTAATCATAGGTTGTATCCATGATTTTTGCCTGGAAAACTATTACTGGAGTTATTGTCTAATGGTCGTTTTTTATTTCCATCAATTTTTCTACCTTTATGAGTTGGAAGTCTACTATAGGGAATAACTGTTCCTACATATTATTTATATATTCTTACAAGTACACACTTATGTATTTATTCTATTGTGTATATCAGTGTGGACTAATATTTAGTTTATTTTCTGGGTTATATGACATTATTGTCATTATTTATTTTGTTGTTAAAATTCTCAAAACTTGGACAGAAAAATAAATTTCATGTTTGTCTCTCCATTTTAGCCATGTGTATATGTACACATGTATGTATATATCTATGTATACATGTATGTGCATATATGTACATATATGATGTATGTGTATATATCTGTGCATGTATGTATATATCTATACATACACAGAAATGGTATATACCATATACCATATATATATACATATATATATATACATATATATACACACACATATATATATATATATATACCATTTCTCATTTCTGTTTTTTTTTTGGTAGTTGAGCTGATCCTTTAGTGGATACTTTGAAGTAAGTAAGGGTATGAAGAATTTCCTACATTTTTTGAAACCTGATTTTCTCCCAATAGCCTTGATATTTAATGGACAATTTGGTTGTATATAAAATGCTTGGTTCAGATCTTATTTCATTGAGTTAAAAAATAAATAAATACTGCCCAGTTGCTGTCTTCTTGTGCATGTTGTTTTTCATTAATCTTTGCCATTTTAAGTTAGTTTTATTCCTTAAAGTTACCATATTTTTCAGACCATAAGACACACCTAGGTTTTAGAGGAGGAAAATAGGAAAAAAAATTTTTGAAGCAAAAATGTGGTAAAATATTTAATAACATAAATAACATAATATTTCACCAATGTAAATGTAAACAGAACTCAACAGCAGCATTAACAACCATTATTCCTCCCTAATTTTGGAGGGTGCATTTTATATCCAAAAAATATGGTATGTAATTTTTTTGCCTGGAAATATTATAAATTGTATTTTTTTAATCCAGTAATTTCATTGTGATATATTTGAGTAGTTTGTCTTTGGTTTATTTTCCAAGGATCTGATGGAGCTTACAAATATATTCATTTAAAAAAATATTTGCTAATTCTGGAAAGTATATTGAATTCAAGTTTTAAATATTCCTTTTTTCTTGCCTTGGCCAATGTGGCTCATTTGGTCGGAGCACCGTCACGTAGACTGAAAGGTAACTGTTTCCATTCCAGTCAGGGCACATAGCCAGGCTGTGGGTTCACTCTCCGGTCGGGCCTCATGTAAGAAGGCAGCTAATCAATGTTTCTCTTTCTCCCTTCTCTCTCTTTCTTCTTTTTCTCTCTCTCACGGCAATGAAAAAAATGTCCTTGGGTAAGGATTTAAAAGTCTTTTAAAATATTTCTTTTTGTTTCTTTTGATTTTTTTTTCTTTGGAGTCTCTAATAAAACAAATGCTATCTTTGTTCTTCATTTTTGTTACTTTCTGACCCTTTTTGCTTCATTACTGCATTTTCATTGACTTACTCTTTTATAACTTTTTTTGATGTTTCTTATTAAATTTTCAGTTTAGTCTTTTCTCTTTTAGGCACCTTGCAATTTATTCTTTACTTACAACATAATTCTATTACATTCTTCCTATTCTTTCCAGTGTTAATCAGCACTAATTTCGTTTTGTCCTACCTTTTGGCCATTTTTCCATAGTATTTTAATTTCTGATTTCAAGTTGTTTTTCATGTTTATGTTTTCCTTTCGGAAATATTTATTTCTCTTTGAAAGGTTTCTTACAAGTTTCTTCTGTTTATGGTTGTTTTCTTTTAGGAGGAATTTTCTTCACCTCATACATGTTGGAGTTTGTGTTCTGATTAAACCATTAACTATTTCCTGAAAATTTGTGTCTTATTGAATGAGAACTTTAAAATTACCTATTGTATGACTCTTTTCTCTGTAAACACAGCAAAATAAAAGAATTTTATTTTGTTTGTTTTTTATAATTTTTAATTGTTTTTCTATTACAGTTGTCCCACTTTTCTCCCCTTTGCTCTCCTCCGGCCCATCCCATCCCCCACTCCCCCAGTCAATTTCCACACTGTTGTCTATGTCCATGGGTCATTTATGCATGTTTGTTGACTAGCCCCTTCATCTTCTTCTTCTTTTTTTTTTTTTTTGTTTTTTTATGGTGGATGGAGAAGTTGTATCTACTGAGAGTTTAGTTCTCTTTCGTGCTCAAATTTTCATGTGTTCTTTATTTTTCCCTTAACCACTCAATTGTCAAATGGAGTTTCCAATTTCCCTTTCCATTTTTTTCTCCTCTAGAACTACAAAGTGTCATCAAGTGGCATATACTATTGATTATATTTCTTGTCATTGATTCTCGTGTCTCCTCTAATAGTCTCTTTAGTGTTTTTATTCTTGTGGTCAATTAGTCTTTCTGATGGTGGTTTTAGATCTGACTAACACAGGCCCTGATATTTACTCCCATCTCCTCAATTCCTTGCATTTCTCTCAGTCTCCCTTACTTGCCCCAAAGACTGGCATTAGAGATCATACACAATGATTTGGTATTGTTTCTTTTCTTACCATCAGGTAATTTGGTGTTTGGGCATCTTTTTTCTCCTGATATTATGCTGAGCTTTTTCTGTAGTGTTGTTTTCTCCTTGTTGTTCCCTATTTTTGGAGAAAATAGAGGCAGGAACCTAGGCAGTCATTATTATCTTCAGCTATCAAGAATTTCTGATGACAGTTCCTCTTTTAATGCTTAAAGACCAAACTTTATTAAAGAAGAGGACTTAATAAACTTAAGAATGTTAAGATTATTTGAAAGGGGATGAAACTGTACCTGTGGAATAAGACAAGTTAGTACTATTCCTAAAATTGCTATATAGCACCAAATTTTCATGAGTGTTAGAATGTTTAAAAGAATTCCCAGACACAAGAAAAATATATAAGTTTTAAAATACCAAGAGAAGTTCTTTCTGTTTGATGGTACTTAACAGAGATAGTTGGAGGAAACTCTATCTTTATTAAGAAGGAACCACAATAGACCAGCTCTATTAGATTGCCCCCAAACTGAACATTCAACATTTAATTTCCTTACAACTAAATCCCTCACTAATAAATTAACTACAAAATGAAAACCATATGAGCTAAAACTGAGTGAGACAGCTATCTTGATTCTGGAAAAGAAAAAGGCCACAAAATAACAATGGTCATTTAGATATGCCATTAGCCATTTGCCTACTCAAAAGATCTCATTTTCAGTGGGAGAGATACCATTCCACTCTTTAAGATGCCCATAAAATTATTCAAATACAGAACACTCAACCCCATCCTAAAACTGTGGCATTTTATGTGGTTTGAGAAGTAAACACCAGGGAAAGAGGAAAAGGGGAAATGAAAATGAGATATGCTCAATAGATACAGAGATTGATGGATAATTTATTCTGAAAATCTTCCAACAGTTGGTTATCATTTGTAACTTTTGGGTCCACACATTCTATTATTCTTTTTGAATTTCTTTCAAATATATAGACTTACTTCATTTCAATCAATTAACATTTACTGAGGCCTTTCATTAGGTTAGGCATACAGAAGTGAAATACAAAGGTGAATAACAATTACTTTTAACTCATCTTCTTTCAGAAAGAATTCAAGTGGCATGACCATATGCCTGACTTCAAGAGTCTACGTGGTGTACATTGACTATGTGGTATTTGTAAACAAGATATGCAAAAAAGTACAGTTAAGCAGACAAAAATGTGAAAACCCAAGAGGGCAATAGAGTAATATTAGCTAGTGAGATGGCCTTTACACAGAAGGTGTCCTTGAGATAGACCTGTAAGAACTGGTAAGTTTTTAAAGAGAAGATAGCAGTGCGAAGTAATACTATGGAGAAGGCATAGCATCAGCAAATTGTTAGAAGAAATTAATTACTAAATATTAGTGACTAGTTCAAAAACTTAAAGTGTAGAAGGCCTTTACCAGATTGCAAAAAACATTTTGATGTGTGGTTGTGGAGGCTCAGTTGTCAGGTTAAAGTATTTGGATTATGATTTAAGTAATATGTATGGTGTCATGTTTTTTTAGAATTTTGCCTGGAGTTTTTTATTTTTTAATGAATATTTATTCATTAAATGTTTCAACTAATGCATATTGTGTATCTGTTATGTGTTGAACACTGTTCTAGGTTATGGACTTTCAGCAAGGTAGATGATAGCCTGGTTTTCACCAAGTTTGCCTTTGAGTTGGAGAAGCTAGATTAGTAAACATAAGCAAGTAATTTCTGTAAGTGGTAAGGGCAGTAAAGATGATAAGTGAAAAGCGATTGATTGATTGAATGGTTTATGTAGCAGGTGCTTTTCTGGCCTATACTAGTCCCCTGCATTGCAGCTCTGGCAGAATGAGCTCTTGTGTGCAATTAGTATCCCATCAAATCCTCCTTATCTCTCTGTTTGCTCTCCTGAGAGTTTCCTTAGAACCCATTGAACTTCTTGAGCCTTTGTGAAGGGCGACCACAAGTGCAAGAAAAAGACAGAAATTAACATCCCTAAGAGAGGAGACAGATCAATGGATCAGTGTCACAGCCTCCTTCCTTTGATGGAACAATGCTAAGGAACATTCTAGATATTTCTTTGGAAGGGGAGGATCATAGCAGGTTTAAATCTGTTTCCAGTAGTGATAATATATGCAAGAGTACTTTTATTTGGCTTCCTCCCATTTTCATCTCCCACTTTCCCTGCTCCATCACAGTTGC
>PVIA01003849.1:128319-155337 GCA_004024845.1 Tonatia bakeri | reverse complement strand
GTATACAGAAAACTACACAACACTGAAGAAAGAAATCAAGGAAGACACTAATGGAAATATATACCATGTTCATGGATCAGAAGAATTAACATCATCAAAATGTCCATACTACCCAAAGCAACTTACAGATTCAATGCAATACATATTAAAGTACCAATGCCATATTTCACAGACATAGAACAAACATTTCAAAAATTTATATGGAACCATAAACAACCCCGAATAGCTGCTGCAATTTTGAGAAAGAAAAGCAAAGTACGAGGGATCACAATATCTGATACCAAACTGTATTACAAAGCCACTATAATCAAAACAGCCTGGTACTGGCATAAAAACAGGCACATGGACCAATGGAACAGAACAGAGAGCCCAGAAATAAACTCAAGTCTCTGCAGTCAATTAATATTTGACAAAGGGGGCAGCAACATAAAATGGGGTAACAATAGCCTCTTCAACAAATGGTGTTGGGAGAACTGGACAGCTATGAACAAAAAATGAAACTCAAGCACCAACTTATACCATACACAAAAATAAATTCAAGGTGGATAAAAGACTTAAATATAAGCCATGTCACCATTAAAGTCCTAGAGGAGAACATAGGCAGGAAAATCTCAGATATTTCACACTGCAACATTTTTACTGATACATCCCCCAGAGCAAGGGATATAAAGGAAAGCATAAACAAATGGGATCTCATCAAAATAAAAAGCTTCTGCACAGCTAAAGAAAACAGTATTAAAACCAAAAGAAAACCAACTGTATGGGAAAACATATTTGCCAATGATACCTCAGACAAGGGTTTAATCTCCAAAACATATAAGGAATTTACACGACTCCACTCTAAGAAGACAAGCAACCCAATTAAAAAATGGGCAAAGGACTTGAACAGACACTTCTGCAAGGAGGACATACAGGGGATCCAGAGACACATGAAAAGATGCTCAGTATCACTAGCTATCAGAGAGATGCAAATAAAAACCACAATAAGATACCACTTCACACCAGTCAGAATGCCCATCATAAACAAAGAAACAAACAACAAGTGTTGGAGAGGTTGTGGAGGAAAAGGGATCCTAGTGCACTGTTGGTGGGATTGCAGACTGGTACAACCACTATAGAAAACAGTATGGAATTTTCTAAGAAAAGTAAAAATGGATCTGCCTTTTGACCCAGCAATTCCACTGCTAGGATTATATCCTAAGAACCCTGAAACACCAATCCAAAGGAAACTATGCACTCCAATGTTCATAGCAGCAGAATTTACAATAGCCAAGTACTGGAAGCAACCTAGGTGCCCAACAGTAAATGAATGGATCAAAAAACTATGGTCCATTTACACAATGGGATTCTATGCAGCAGAAAGAAAGAAGGAGCTCCTACCCTTTGGAACAGCATGGATGGAACTGGAAAGCATTGTGCTAAGCGAAATAAGCCAGGCAGTGAAAGACAAATACCATATGATCTCACCTTTAACAGGAACCTAAAGAACAAAACAAACAAACAAGCAAAATATAACCAAAGACACTGAAATAGAGAACAGGCTGACAATGTCCAGAGGGGAGAGGGGAGGAAATTTCAGGGGAAAAGGGGAAGGATTTACAGGAACAAGTATACAAGGCACATGGATAAAAACTAGGGGTGGGTGGAAATGGGAGGGAGAAAGGGAGGACTGGGTGGGTGGGCTGGAATGGGAGCAAAAGATAGAAAATTGTACTGCAACAACAATTAAAAGAAAAAAAGAAAAAAGGAGAAGAACGAATCTAAAAAACAAAACAAAACACCAGACTCTTCTGGAAAGTATTTAGCATTTCTAATAGATTTCGATGTGTTTAAGTTTTCTTTTGGAAAGTTAGATTTTACTCACCCAGCTAATCATTGGTTTCTTAATGAATCAAATGATTTTTCATGTGACATCCCTTTCTTACACTTAGCTAATAATTTCTGTCCATCTTTAGTTTTCTATGAAATCCACCCAAAACAATATCTATTCTCCATTATGGGCAAGTTCGAAATAAAACTTTGACATGTATGCATAGTCAATTCCTCAGAAAAGTTACTTGAAAAACAGACAAGTATCTATTTTTCATTGTAAATAAACATATGAGAGAATTTATTTCACAACTCTAATCACTTCCCTACAGTCAAATAAAATAAGTAGAAATATAGCAGAGAGCGTTGGAGAAGCAGGAGAGTGGGAAGGGTTAAACTGTTAAGCCTACATTGGTTCATGACTAGATTTTAACTTGGGTAGTCTGTCCTTGCAAATAGATGTAATAGCATTTAAAACATCATTCTCTCTTTTGTAGGCATAGGTAGGGAAATCCTGTATCCATTTGATGATTGGAAGCTTCCTAAATTCCTCAGGAAACAAGAAAATCCAATTCAAAATTTGAAAATATTTGTGGAAATCTATAACTCTCTAAAACATTGTCTTTAGGTGTATCGAATGGAGTTCAACAGCTATAATGATTTTCAACTGGAAAATTACTAAGTAACTCTACTACCTCCCCTGTGTGTGTGGGGGGGGGGGCATGTATTTGGCAATGTCCAGAGACATATTTGATTGCCAATGGTCACAGGAAGGAGAAAGGAGTTGTCACTGACATTTAGTTGGTAGAAGACAAGAATGCTGCTAAATATCCTACAAAGCACAGGGCAGTCCCTTACAACAAAGAATTATCCATCCCCCAATGTCAATAGTGCTAAGATTGAGAAACCTTCAACTAAAAAAGTTAATGGTAATGCTTAATGATGACGGTATCGAAGCTGGCCTGAGTAAGTGGATGAGAGTGCCTAGCTTCGATACTGTCGAAATATCAAAGTGAACAATAAAAGAAGAACTAACTGGTATTTTTCAAAACTTTACCAAGTCTTCTAGAAATTATGTTATCCAGATGCAGACTGACCTTTAAAAGAATAATAGTAGGTTGAATGGTAAAGACTGCTATTTTAAGGGTTAACAGGTTTCAAAGGATTAATTTCAATAGGAATGTAGACGTGAATATGATAGTTGAAAGAAAGAGAAGTGCGGGAGGGGGAAAAGGAGGGATGAAGGGAGGGAGAGAAAAAAAGAGAGAATGAGTGAGAATGGAGGAAAGACAGTGAGTCTCAGCAACTAATAACATCCAGCAAAAAGGAGTTAGCTGGTTTAAGATTCTGGCTGCTGTTGCCTGGGAAAAAGGCTTTTCTCTCAGGGATGAAACCAGTGAGTGACCAAGTTCAGGATAGTGTCAAATTAAGGTTGTATTTCAGTAGAGGGGCTGTGAGTGAGAGCCAGGGAACCAGATCATTGGGGAAGTTGAGGGCAAGGGGGCCAAGATAACCAGCTGAGTGCAAAACAACAGAAAATAAAGCCAGGATAAGCAGAAAGTCACATGGAACCCTGCACAGGAACTGAGTGGTAAATTTGGTGGTCAGTTTGAGAATCCCTGGAGAATGTTCTGCGGGTAAGTCTGTGGGCACAACCACAGTATAAAGTTTGTGCCCGGGGCCCTCAATCACACTCCTCTGGCTCATCAAGCCCAGTCTAACTTTATCCCAGTGAAACGAAAAGATCTCACTTAACCTTTCCTTGAACATTGTTATATAATGTGTAATGAACCCTCATAGGAATAAACTTTATCAAGGCTCAGTTCTCAATGGGGGCAGTACTTGCTCTACTCATTTTGGACCCCAGAGTCTTGTCAAAGCTGGTGGATCCAGATAGTGAAGGCATTTTTCTAAAATAATGTCTTCAGTGTAATTTTATTCAGATAGTTATTAGGCACAAAGAGAACCAATTGAAAATGACTGAACATAGGATTTTACTCTGTGATGATTTTATTTCCAGAATCATCTGGGTCCGCCTTGCTACAAATAGGAAAGGAGTCCAAACCAGATCATAGACATTTTGAGTGTAATAGACCTTCCAAAATAAATAATAATAGTGAATAAACCAGTGAAATGGGCATTGTGTCATGAACATTATAAACCTTTGTTATTTTATTCAATCTTCCCAACCTGCAAGATCAGAACTGCTTTATTTTATATATGAGAAAGCTAACCTACAAATCAGGTAGGTGGGCATGAGAGCAGTACAAAAACTGGAATCAGCATTTCATGGGCAGTGGGTTTTCATTTGCTTGTGTTTGGTCAAATAAAGAACCACAGATGAATTTCAGACCTTAAAAAAGCCTAAGTCTTTTATCAGTATAGGAAGGAAATTATGTTGTGCAGTACAAATAAACTCCCACCATATTACAGGACATCCTCACTAAAAAGTAGCTTACTTAAAAGGGACACATTTTCTGATCTCAAGATGAGAGACTCATTCCAGTCACACAAACACCAGGGGAAACCTATAGACAATGTTCATGGGCCAAAACCAGATCTATACAGATTGTTTATTCAGTCAAAAAAAAAAAAAAAAAAAAAAAAAAAAAAAAAAAAAAAAAAAAAAAAAAAAAAAAAAAAAAAAAAAAAAAAAAAAAAAAAAAAAAAAAAAAAAAAAAAAAAAAAAAAAAAAAAAAAAAAAAAAAAAAAAAAAAAAAAAAAAAAAAAAAAAAAAAAAAAAAAAAAAAGGAAAGAAAGAAAAAAGAAAAATATCCCCCAAACTATAGCACATGGGAAATCTGAACGATGCATAGAAAAGTGACCTGTAAGTAAAGACACAGAAAGTGAAAATATTTCTGAAAATTGTTAACTACAAAAATCAGGACACAGGAAAAATATTTATCAGTCAAAATAAGGTAGCTTGTGTAAGGCAGAAGACAAACACCAAGTATTCATGGCTCACAACAAGTAAGTGCAGTTCTCGCTCACACTTCATGTCTATCATAGGACAGCTAGAGGCTTTGCTTATCTTTGCATCTTAGGAACCCAGGCTAATAAAACTTTCTTTTCTACTATCTGCTTCCTTGGAAAAATCTAGAAAGTGGAGTGTGGGAAAGTAAACATTGCCTCAAAGCTTATACCCAGAACTGATGTGCATCACTTCCATTCAAATTGCACTGGCTAAAGCCAGTCACTGAGCCAATGTGAGATCAACTGAGCGGAGAAACATCCTACTTTGTGCTCACAATGAGAAAACTGATTTTGTTTAAAACTTCTCTAACAACTATCACAATCGACCCTTCTGGTCACAGACGTATGGTTGACTTTCTTTCCATCAGAAAATGTGTTCCCCCTTCTTAAGTCCTATCTAATCACTCCATTATGCGTGCCTCCTTCCCAAGACCTATCTGATCAATACATACAGCTAAAATTTTATATATAGCTCCTCCAGGTCTGAAAACCTATGAAACAAAATATCAAGCTATCTTTCCCTCATCTTTCTGACATAAAACTGCAAAAAGAACCAGTTTATTTAAATAAACATGACAATTTAGAAAGGAAAGGGAGAGATTCTGTAGTCCCTGATCCAAAGTAATTCTTAAATTCAACTTGGTTGTTATTGAAAGAGTATCCTGCTCTGCAGATGGAGTACATTCATTAGCATTTGATTCCATTACATTCTCTAACAGTCACCAAGTCCTTGACTCTTGAGGTCCCTTAAGGATGTCCCTTAGTGACATCCTTCCTTTTATGTTATCATCCTTGGCCACATGCAGAGAGATTTGGGAAGCTCTGTCTTTGAGACTAATTGGTTTCTCATTCTGCTTTCTGGATGTAGAATTTTGAGGGACCAAAGAATCTTATTTACCATTTACCATTTATGGCTATAAATAATGAAAACATTAGGAAAGACTAATAAATATACAGGATCAATCTGCCTACCTATTTATCTATACATATCGGTAGATAAAAATATCTATCTCTATAAGTAAAGATAGATCTTGCACTTTTTCTGTATCTATCTATAAAGACAGAGGAAGATAAAGATCTCTAGATCTTTATTGGTATAGATATGAATGAATGATAAAGTTATAAGAGGTATACTACAGATAGCTAAAGAGAGAAATAAGACTTTATAGAAAAATCTAAGCAAATAAAACTGACCATGTCTCCACTTTAGATTTTTTAATGTCATTGCTGAATATTATAAATATATAAATTATCTTCCTTGTCTTCCATGAATACAAAAATGTTTTTGATCTATTATGAGACTGAAATTCTTAATATAATGTTCAGGTGAAGAAATGATTATAGGAATACCCATGAAATGTTTGAAAACAAAATGACACTGAAAAGAGCTATCCAGATATCAATATATATAAAAAAGTTATATAGCATTATCTCAGGAATCATTAAAGAATAACCCAGTTGAAAAATTATGTATATGTCAAATTTTAATTTGTATTAGGGTGGTTTTTTAACTAAGTGAAAAATGGTCCATTATTCAGCAATGTTACAGTAAATATTGTCCCTGAAGAGGGGGATGTCAGTGACAGAAAAAATATTTGAATAAATAATGACTAAAATGTTTTCCAGATATGATAAAAATAATGAATTCATAAATCCAGGAAAATCCAGAAAGCACAAGAAAGAAATTTTATATCAAGACACATCATATCACATTGTTCAAAGCCAGTGGCAAAAAGAAAATATTAATAGCACTAAAAGAAAAAAAAAACAACTTATATATCAAGGAACAAAGACAAGAATGACAATACATTTTCTTTCCGAAACAACATAAATGAGTTGGCAGTGGAGCAACATCCAATAAGTAATGGAGAAAAAAGTCAACCTAGAATTCCACATTTAGCAAAAAGATCTTTTGAAAATGAAGGTCAGAAAAAAGCTTTTTTTTATAACTTGACCACCAGAAGACTCACGCTACAGTCAATACTAAAAAGAACCGGTCAGGTGGAAGGAATATGACATCCATGGAAATTTGGGTCTACACAAAGGAATTAAGATACTGGAAATGTTAACTACATGGGAAAGTCTATACTTTTGTTATTTTAATCTCTTTAATACATAATTCATTAAACAAAAGAATTTGGTAAGGAGAGTTTATAATATACAATAACATGTAAAACTAGATGTATAACAATAATACAGGAAGGTCAGGAGAAAAGAAATGGAAGTTACCAGTTTAAGTCTCTTATACAACATGGGGTGGTACACTATCACTTGAAGGATAGTGTAATAAACTAAAGATACGTTTTGTAAATCACTAAAATGACAAAGAGTTACAGCTAATAAGCTCCAAAGAATATAAAATAGAACCATAAAAATATGGATACATTTTAAAAAGACAGAATGAGGTAAGCTGGAACAAAGAATAAAGGGACAAATAAAAACAAACCATAAGATGACATACTTAACTCTAAACGTATTAATAGTTACATTAAATTTAAATAATAATACCCCAATTTAAAGGAAGTTGTTACCAGATTGG
The DNA here is from genome assembly GCA_004024845.1 of Tonatia bakeri. Classification (NCBI taxonomy): domain Eukaryota; kingdom Metazoa; phylum Chordata; class Mammalia; order Chiroptera; family Phyllostomidae; genus Tonatia; species Tonatia bakeri. Next base: position 148,016 of record PVIA01003849.1, on the reverse strand, counting down.
ACATAACAAGGTCCAATTATAACCTCCCTGTTTAAAAGTGGAAAAAACCTGCCTGGTGTAGCTCAGTGGATTGAGCACAGACTGCAGACCAAAGGGCTACCAGTTCAATTCCCAGTCAGGGCACATGCCTGGGTTGTGGGCCAGGCCCCAGTGGGGGCCATGTGAGAGGCAATCACACATTGATATTTCTCTCCCTCTCTTTCTCCCTCCCTTCTCCTCTCTCTAAAAATGAAATAAATAAAATCTTTAAAATAAATAATAAAAGTAGAGAGAAAAAAATAGGTTACAAGAAAAAAATGGAAAAATTTATACCATGCTAATACTATTAAAATCAAAGCTGGAGTAGCCACATTAATATTAAACAAAGAAGATTTCAGAACAAAAAATATTATCAGAGATATAAAAGGTAATTTCATAATAATAAAAGTTATAATTTATTAAAAAGACAATAAAAATTGTTTATCCACCTAATAACAGAGCTTCAAAATACATGAAGCCAAAAGTGATAGGACTGTAAGAAAAAATGGGCAAATCTGCAATTATAGCCACATATTTCAAAATCCCTCCCTCCATAATTGAGAGAAAAAGCAGATAGAAATTTACTAAAAACACTGAAATTTTGAATACTATCTATCAATCAACTTGACTTCACTTTTATAAAACAGTCCACCCAGCAAGAGCAGAATATTTGTTCTTTTAAAGTGCAATACATGTTTACCAACACTATAAACCATGCTTTATGCCATAAATAAGGTTTAATACATTTAAAATAATTAAAGCCATATAACACAGTTCACTAAACATAATGGAGTTAAATTAGAAACCAAAACGGAAAGATATCTATAAAATCCACAAATATTTATAAACTAAATATAAATTGATATACTGCTTTGATAAATCAATATAATTGAAAATCATTTAAGATATTAGAGAGATAAAAATATCAGAGCATCATTAACACTGCTCAGAGGAAGTGGAAAGAACAGAATGAACATTACAGAGTATCAGCTGATAAAGAGAAATAAAATTTCAAGTTCTCCAAGAAGACAGAAAAAAAAGGAAAAACTCTATCATGAAATAATGATATATAATGTAGCATGTGAATAATCAAGAAGTTCCAATTTTAAAATAGTAAGTATTTATGGTGAATCAAAAAAGATACAGGTCTAGAAATATGTTTTACTATTAAGTGAAAACAGTTTCCTGAGTGGTAAAAAGCAAGGGTAGTAAAATTAGAAGAACTCTTTGTCCAAAAGTTTTGCCCACCTGCCATAATGATGCCACTAAAATCCATGGAGTCGGTCTACTAAAACCCCTAAAAGGAAGAAATGGATGTGTGCAATGACAGCATAATGGCAAACGACATGACAGGACACACAGGCATGGATCGCCTCCCCCAGGTATAGCAGAATCTAGTTATTAAGAAACTTATGTCACCAGCTCTCAAAATGAAGTATGTCTTGATAAGCTCAGACATGTGAAAAATAATTCATTTCCTAAATGGTGTGTTAAAACTCATGTCAGACAATCCAGGTGTTGTCATGTTGTATAATGTTGTTTTGAGGAGAGAATGAAAGGGCAATAGAAAATCACATCTGACTAGTCATTGACTTTCTAAGAGGATTTTGATATTGGTGTCAGTTTTAAATTAGAAAAATTAAATGTTAATCTGGCCTAGAGAAGACAGTCATAACCAAGACTTTGGAAATTACACAATAGAATTGGAAAGGTGATGTACAAAGTGCAATGTATATTAACCATGTACATTAACTAGATGAGTGGTTTTCAGTTGGGGTAAATTTGTCCCCCAGCAGACATGTGGTGATGTCTGAAAACATTTTGGTGGTCACAACTAAAGTGGGGTGTAGTATTGGCATCTAGTGGGTGGAAGCCAAGGATGCTGCAAAACATTCAGCAACACAGAACTACTCTTCATAACAAAAGTCATACAGCTCAAAATATCGATATTGTTATGGTTGAAAAACACTTTCTAGGTGTTTTATTTGAAATAAGCATAAGAAAATCACATTTAGACGTTTTTAATTATGGAAAAAATAGTTTCAAATAAATATACTTTATAATCCAGCATATATATTTATTATATATTACTTATTTTTTTGCTCTTCATTTGTTTATTTATTTAAATTGGGTTTGTGCATTTAGGGGTAAAGGAGTATCACACTTAGCCCAGGGAGCTAAGAGCAGAGAATACAAGTCAACAAAAATGTGTAAGTACAGCCCTGGCTGGGTGGCTAAATTGGTTGAAGTGCTGTCTTATACACCAAAGCCTGTGGGGCCCTTCCCCAGTGATGGCGCACACCTAGGTTTCAGGTTTGATTTCAGTGGACAGGAAGCAATCTATCCATGTTTCTCTCTCACATCCATTGTCTGTCTGTCTGTCTGTATGTATGTATGTATGTCTCTCTCTTTCTTTCAAATCAATAAACATATCCTTGGGTGAGGATTTAAAAAAAACAGTATGGAATTTTGTAAGAAAACTAAAATGGATCTGCCTTTTGACCCAGCAATTCCACTGCTGGAAGTATATCCTAAGAACCCTGAAACACCAATCAAAAAGAACCTATGCACCCCAATGTTCATAGCAGCACAATTTACAATAGCCAAGTACTGGAAGCAACCTGGATGCCCATCAGTAAATGAATGGATCAAAAAACTATGGTCCATTTACACAATGGGATTCTATGCAGCAGAAAGAAAGAAGGAGCTCCTACCCTTTGGAACAGCATGGATGGAACTGGAAAGCATTGTGCTAAGCGAAATAAGCCAGGCAGTGAAAGACAAATACCATATGATCTCATCTTTAACAGGCACCTAAACAACAAAACAAACAAACAAGCAAAATATAACCAAAGACACTGAAATAGAGAACAGGCTGACAGTGAACAAAGGAGAGAGGGGAAGGAATTTCAGGGAAAAGGGGAAGGGTTTACAGGAACAAGTATAAAGGACACATGGACAAAAACTAGGGGGGTTGGAAATGGGAGGGAGGTGGGGAGGGCTGGGAGGATGGGCTGGGATGGGAGTAAAAGAAAACTGTACTTGAACAACAATTAAAATTAACAAAAAACAAAGAAAAAATAAAATAAAAAGAAAACAAATGATAAAATAGCTACAATCTTTCTTGTTGATTTAAAATAATATACTATTCAATGTAATGTTCTTAAAATTTTAATAAATATAATGGAAAGTGCTTAGAAAAACTGTAACTATAAGAACAAAAAGTGGTAAGGAAAAAGTAAGAACAAACACACCAGTTAAGAAAAAACAGCAAATATAAAACAAGTAAATTTGTTAAATAAACAAGAAGCTATTCAAAGAAACCTGTGACATATGATGGGAAACCCAAAAAAACCAAAATTTATTTACAAAAAATTGTGTATTTATTTTTACATGTCAAGACTTCAGTCACCTTCAAAGTACTCTCCATTTGATACAATACAGCTATTGAGATGTTTTATTCCACTGCTCAAAACAGTTTTTGAACTCGTTGACTGTGATGCTTTTTAGTGCTTCTGCTGTTTCTTGTTTCCCCTATTCTGCATTTGCAAAATATTTCCTTTGGAGAGTATTTTTTATTCAGGGAAACCAAAAATGTCACTTGGGTAGAGATGGGATGAATAGGGGGGATGGATCATGGGGGTCATGGCATTTTTGGTTAAAAACTGCTGTACACTCAGTGTGTTGTGGGCAGTATACTTGTAAATCACCCATCAAGAAATGGTCAGACAGGTTGAAAAGAGTCTTCCCAAAAAATTCACTGAAAGCGAATGCAGCCTCTCACACCAACACTGATACAGATGGGTTCCTAGAGCACTCACCTAGCAGGGGAAGCCTGTAGTACAAGTAGCCCACCCTCCAGAAGATAATTCTGGGTTTTTTAGATCTCCCCTTGTATATAAAATATCAGAAGACTCATTAGAGTTTTTAAATAAAGGAAAGAAAATAAGAAAAGAAAGAAAAAACATGAAGAATAGAATAATAGATACACAGATATGAAAGAGGTAAAAATTATGATTGAATGTTATATAAAAACTTATAAAAATAATACCAGCCAGGTAAAAACTTTATAAGACACAAAATAATACACTTTTGTGGACGTATATATTAAACATAAAACAGTGTTATACACAAGTTCGGAATGAGAGAGGGATAGGTGGACCTGAGACTCTTGAGACTTTAGCTCCATGTAAAATACTTTATTTTAAAAAATAGGATCTGAAGCAAATTCAATAAAATATTAACATCTGTTAAATCTGGGTGGTCAGTGTTTTGGTGTCTATTATCTCATGTTCTGATCTTTTCAGCATATAGAAATGCTTCCTAATAAAAAATAAAGAGAAAAATTTTAAATGCATTTTGCCATAGAATTCTGGCAAAGCTCTTTTAAACAGCTAAATAAATTAAATTTGTTGATTTTTCTCAGGCCTATTTTCCCAGTCAAATAATTCAAATAGATTAGGAATGCAGGAATGATTTCTATTTTTAAAAAAATATATTCCCCCCTGATTTCACTTTGATAAATTGTAGGGGTAAATTAAGCATTTTTCTGGGAATACTTATCACAATAAATGTCACAGATCTAAATTCTGAATCCCACTCCAGATCGTTGAGACGTTCCATCTTAATGATCTTCAGACAACCAAAAACAAAGGCATGAGCCAAGCTCTTAGGCTGAGGCAGTCTCCACGAGTACCGATCCTCCCCTGTTTAGCAGATGTTTCTGCCAAGCCTGACCTTGCCATGGCTCTGGCATGTCACAAGGTACAAACTCAAAGTTGCATGCCCCAAAAGTACTGTTTGCCACTGGGGTGTCCAACTTTTTGTCATCTCTGGGCCACACTTGGTAGAAGAGTTGTCTTAGACCACACATTATATACACTAACACTAACAAAAACAAAAAAATCTCATAATGTCTTAAGGTAAATTTATAATTTTGTGTTGGGATGCCTTCATGGACATCCTGGGCCACATACAGCCTGTGGGCCACAGGTTGGAGGCCCCTGAAGCACTCAACTATTCAGGGGCTGCTCTCTACACTTCACGGTTCAACAGCTAACACACATCTCAACCCTGCATCCGTTGTCCCTCTCTTCTTCCTACTCAAGGTCCTCGCTGCTGTCTGTGGAGACCACCCAAGCCCTCGTGCTTCTCTCAGTCTTGGCAAGTCTTCACCAATCTCAGGAAGACTACATCTTTTTCCTTCTCTTTTGCAATCAGATCGCACCTCCTTCCTCCTGGAAATCACTCAGTTCAACTCACACCAAATGTGCCTAGACTCTCCTCAAAGAGAAGTTTGAGTTGGGGTCATGGTTTGAGTTCAACTTTCATTTTTATTTCTGAGTTTAAAAAGCTGTTAGTTAGATCTTTGGGGCTAGAGTTCAGAACTCAGTGCACAAAACTTGGCTTGTCTTGTGACATCTTGGAGAAAGACACAGCACGCCTTATACCAGCTTCTACAGCAGCTTGAACAACAAATGCAATTGATAATTCTACTATATTTTGCATAAACATCATGTGATTCCATTCCTTTATGTAGTTTCTGCCAATTGTCCAGATATAAAATCATACAGCCTTTGAGGATAGTCTCTATGACACATCAGCGTTTTGGTTGCAGGGAGCACTTCTAACCCTGCGGTTTCTTCAAAATACCAGTTTGGGTGCCAGGATGACAATGTACAAACAATCTACCTCTAGTCTGCCAATTCATCTAACACACCTTGTGCTTTTAGCATTATTTTTTCTCTCACCTTTGACCTGTATCAGTCAAAAGACAGATTCAGAGTGGGAAACCCCTGAAGGTCTTCATTAGGACTAATCAAAGCCAAGAATTAATTGTCTCTCTGCTATATCCTTTCTCATTTTCTCGATGGACCTTTTGCACTATATCCATCTCACTGTTTTTGGCTGGCTTTCTTTCTCTAATTTATTTAAAGAACTGCATACTATAGGCATTGCTGTTCCTTGTAAAAAGCTTTTAAATGTGTTTTTGGAGGGGATTGTTTAGTTTTGAGTTTGCCTCTGACTGTCCCTGTTTCCTGAGCCCCCTTATTGCTTCTCTTGGGCAGTCCAGTCCTTTTACTTTTTAAAAGATGCTTTCACCCAGAATAGCTTCTTGGATATTACTGTCAGTAAAGCAGGCAGCATTGTGTTTGAATGTCTGAGCTTGCAATACATGTTACTCATATTTCCTGGCCCCCTGGTATTCTCATTTACAAGTATTTGGTATTTTTAGAGGTCATTGGGCTTTCTATTGGCACTTGCAAAAATATAAACACACACACATATTCTTTTTATTTTTCCAAAATTAATACCTAAAGTTTTGTTACAGTTCCTATTACTCTTTTCTAAAATGGAATAATCTAGGGATTTTTTTTCTGTTCTCTCTATAAAATTGAACTTATTTCTTTTGTAATCACCATTGCAAACTTACCACTGTACTTTCTGAATTAGCTCCTATTCATTGCTGAGAACCTAATCTAGTGGATACACCACGTTACTTATCGCTGTTCTACAAGCCAACTCTAAACTCAGTGCTTCAAACAAGCATTTGTTACAGCTCATGAGCCCAAGGATGAAGTGAGCAGTTAGTCTAGTCTTGGCTGAGCTTACCCATGTACCTGGGTCAGCTGTAGCTTGAGGAGGCAGCTCTAGGCTAGGCTCTTTCATATATATGGAGATCAGCTGGCTGTAAACTAGTCTGGGATGAGTGCTGCTGAGACAACTGGACTTTCTTTACATGGTCTGTTGTTCTCCAGTGGTCTAGTACAGGCTTATTTAAATGGTGGTGGCAGAGTTAGAAATTATGGAAGAGGTAAAGATGTCTTAAAGGCTAGACTCAGAACTGGCATATCATCACTTGGCCATATTCTTGTTGGTAAAAGCAAATCATAAGGCCAGCCCAGATTCCATGGGTAGGGGAAAAGACTCTAGTCCTTAAAAGAGGAATTGCAAAGTCATGTTACAAGATGTATAAGACACAGGGAAGGGATAAATTAGGGCCACTTTTATACTTAATCTTCCTGCCATGGTTGATTTCCTTTAATTCTTAATTCAAAACATCAAATTGAACCAAAAAAGTATTTACTAAGAACATACTATGACCAAAACACCTTACTAATTACTGACAGGACCCTACTCTGGAGAAATTTGAAATCTTAGGATAAAAGAAAGTTAAAGTTAACTACTATTTATAGTCTTGATTTATGAATAGGCTATGATACAAAATTTCTGTTTCCCAGTTGATCATTTAAAATCTGGAATGCATTTTCCCATAGAAATATAAATGGTAATTTGGAATGCAGACAAAAACATTTCAAGCTATAATTTTTGGTATAAAATATAGTGCTCAGTTATAGAAAATAATTACCTTTCTAAGAGTTTTATATTTAAACATGTGTTCTGTAATTAGTGCTGAGGAAACACCAGTAAGTCTCTCATAGCATCCTTCCTACTCCCTAATTTGAGGACAGAGTCAGAAAATGACTCACTCTGAAGGTAGGAATACTGCATTGCACACCTTAATATACCAGGTATATCTATATCTATATCATCTATATATCTATCTCTTTCTTTCTTTCCTTTTCTTTTCTTTTCCTTACCTGAGGATATATTTATTGATTTTAGAGAAAGAAGGAGATGTAGGGGAGTAGAGAGAGAGAGAGACATCGATATGAGAAGGAAACATTGATTGGTTGCCTTCCATGCTTGCCCTAACCAGGGATAGAACCTGTAACCTATGTACATGCCCTGAATGAGGTTGAACCCACCACCTTTTTGGTGTATGGGATGAGTCTGCAACCGACTGAGCCTCCTGGCCAGGGCATGGTAAGCACTTTTAAATGTATTATCTTCAATATTGGAAAGACACATGAAAATGAATGAAACTAGACTGCTATTTGTTACCATACACAAAAATTATCCCAAAATAGATCAAAGACCCCAAACAATAAAATACATGAAAGAGAACATAGGTACCAAACTTATGGACCTTGGTCTTAGAGAATATTTTATGAATTTGACCTCAAAGGCAAGGGAAGTAAAAGAAAAAATAAATTAATATCACCATATCAAACTAAAAAGATCTGCACAACAAAAGAAACTATCATTAAAAAAAACAACCAACCAAATGGGAGTAGATATTTATAAACAAGATCTGCAGTAAGGGTTTAGTATCCAAAGTATAGAAAGAACTCATACAACTCAACAACAACAAAAAATCCAATTAAAAAAATGAACAGAGGACCTGAACAGACACTTCTCCCGAGAAGACATAATATGGGCCAACAGATCTATGAAACAGTGTTCAGCTTCATTGGCTATTAGAGAAATGCAAATCAAAGCCACAATGAGATACCACCTCATACCTGCTAGAATGGCTTTTACAAACAAGTAACATAAGAATCAGAGAAGTTGTGGAGAAGAAGGACCCTCATACACTGCTGGTGGGATTGTAAACTGGCACAGTCACTATGAAAAATAGTATGTAAGTTCCTCAAAAAATTAAGAATAGAGTTACCATATGACCCAGTAATGTCTCTTTTGAGTATCTATCCCAAAACTTTGAAAACATTTATTTATAAAGATGTATATTCCCTATGTTCACTGCAACACTGCTCACAGTGGCCAAGACATTGAAATAGCCAAAGTGTCCTTCAATAGATGACTGGATAAAGAGGCGGTACATATATGTGTACACAATGGAATACTACTCAGCCGTAAGAAAAGATGAAATACTGCCATTTGTGACAGCATGAGTGTACCTTTAAAATGTCATGCTCCGTGAAATAAGTCAAATAGAAACCATGTCTTTTCATTTATATTTATGATGTAAAACTGAAAGCAACAAATGAACAAACAAACAAGCAAAAACTCATAGCAACAGCATGATGCTTGGTTACCAGAGGCAAAATGGTCAGGGAAGGTAGAAGAGGGTCAAAAAGGTCAAATATATGGTGACAGAAGGAGACAGCTTCAGGTGATGAAAACAAATACAATATACAGATAATGTATTATTATAGAATAATTCAGTAAAAACTATATAATTTTATTAACTAACATCACCCCAATAAATTTAATTAAAAATAAAAAGAAACAGAAAACTGAAGTCCCCTGAAGTGCTCACCAAGCTATCACACCAATCAGTGTAACCATAGGAGTGTTGTTAATAGGCATGTAAGTCTTCTGGTCACTGGTATGGCAAAAATGTTTCAGAATGGGGATAAGTGATCAAAGTTTTTCATGAAAAAAGTAAACATTTTTTAAAAATTCATAAATTCCTTTTAGAACTTAATGTTCTTTCCTAGAATAATTGCTCAGCTTCTCTAAGAAAGCTTATTAAACCTATTTTGGTTTGCCCTTACCTTGGGAAGAAGTCCTAGTTAGCTAGTACACCAAATCCTGAAACCTTCTCTCCTAGACCTAAATACCCAGTTTCCTGTGTGTTTTATTGGCATGTCTTAAAAAGCCCTTTGTAATCAACTTATGGGCTGTAAAAGTTTGTTTCTAAGGTCATTTATTTGAACTTGGAATTGATTGTTTTTGTTGCAACAATATTGTAAGTCAAGAGTCACAAATTTTAGTATGTCCAGGAGAGAACAGGCAGGGCCAAGTGTCAAACAATAGAGGGTAATAGGGACAGTGGTGAATAAGAGAGTGCAGGTCTCCACGGAAAGCTCTGTAATTCTTATTAACAACAACAACAACATTGCCAGCCAAACAAAATAAGCCTGCAGATCAGATTTCTTGACAACATGCCATCTTGATTATTAATGTCATGTGACTTATAGAGTAGTCCCCAAAGGCTTCCCACTCTTTAGCCATTGTAAAAGAGAACAGTCCTTTACTACATTTAGAATTAAATTTTCTGGTTTTGCAAAGCTGAGCTTCATACTCAAACTAAAATGATCTTAACAAAATATGGTTCCTTCAAAGTCTATACCTGAACAGCTCACTAGCCTCCTACTCTTAGACACATTAAGTTAGATATATTAAACCTATGTACTAATTTGGGGGAAACTCACATCTTTACTAATGTTGATTCTTATAATTCATGAACACATTATGTCTCTTCATTTATTTAGATTTTTGATTTCTTGCACCAGAATATTGCATATTTTAACATATAAATCTGAAACACATTCTGTTTAATAAGGATGGTAAGAGCAAATATCCTTGCCTACCTCATTCCTGATCTTATGGGGAAAGTATTCAGCCTTTCACTTAACATTCAACATCTATAAACACCCTACTGCTAACATTTAAGTATTACAATGTTAGCAGTAGGGTGTTTATGGATGCATTTTATCCAGTTAAATAAGTTCTCATCTGTTTCTAATATTTTTACAAAGAGTTTTTGTCATAAATGGATGTCAAATTTTGTCAAATGCTTTTCGTGCATCAGTTAATATGATCATGTCATATCTGTTCTTTAATCTGTTAATGTAGTGGATGACATTGAGTGATTTTTAAATTGAACTAATATCTAACCTCGCATCCCTAAAATAAACCCCATTTGGTGATGGTGCATAATTTTTTCATATGTTGCTTAATTTTATTTGCTAACATTTTGTTAAATATTTTTGTTTCTATAGTCATGACAGATATAGGTCTGTATTTTTATTTTTATTGTTGTTTTGGTATCAGGGTAATACTAGTTTCATGAAATAAAGGGAAGTATACCCTTTTCATCTATTTTCTGGAGAAGGATCTTAGTCCATTTGGGCTTCTATAACAAATTACCACAGACTGGGTAGTTCATAAACAACAAAAATTTGTCTCTCACAGTTCTGAACACTACAAGAAAAAGAAACTATAGGCCAATATTGCTATTGAATATAGAGGCAGAAATCCTCAACAAAATACTAGTAAACTGAATTCAACACCATGTAAAAAGGATTATACACCATGGCCAAGTGGGTACACACCTGGAATGCAAAGGTATTTCAACATATGAAAACAAATGAATGTGATGCACTGCATAATAAAGTATAAAAATCACATAATCATCTCAATAGATGCAGAAAAAGCATTTGAAAACACTCATGATTTAAAAAAAATTCATGATAAAGAACTAAAAACCTAGGAACAGAGCAACAATTACTTCAACATAATAAAGATCAACCATATAAAAAAGCCTACCAATAAAATCATAATCGTGAAAAAATGAAATATCTTCCTCCAAGATTAGGAAGAAGATAAGGATGCTCACTCTTGCCACTTATATTTAATAAAGTGCTGGAAGTCTCAGTCAGAACAATTGGACAAGAAAGGGAAATAAAGGTATTCAAATCAGAAAGGAAGAAGTAATATTATCTGTTTGTAAATGATATTATTGTATATGCAGAAAACTATAAAGATTACACATACATGCACACACACAACTGTTAGAACTATCAAAAAGTCCAGTACAGTTTCAAGATTAAAAAAATCAAGATGCAAAAATCTGTTGCATTTTTACACAGTAACAATGAACAATCCAAAATGAAATTAATGAAGTTAAAAAAACAGCCTCATTTGAAACAACATCAAAAAGAATAAAATAAATAAGAATAAACTTAACAAAGGAAGCAAAGACTTGTACACTGAGAACTCCAAAACACTGTTAAAAGAAATTAAAGAAGACGTAGATAAATGGAAATATATCCTGTGTTCATGGTTTTGAAGACTTAATATTGTTAGAATGTTCATACTGCCCAAAGAGCTCTATAGATTCAATGCAATCCCTATAAAAGCCCCAATGTAATTTTTACAGAATTTTTAAAAAATCTTCATTCATAGGAAATCACAAAGAATCCCAAATAGTCACACACAAAAAATGTTTGAGAAAGAAGAACAAAGATGGATGCCTCCCACTTCTGATTTTAAAACACATTACAAAGCTACAGTAATAAAAATAATATACTATTATTAAAAAGAGAGATACAAAGCAATGGAACTGTATAGAGAGTCCCAACATAAGTCCACATTTATACTTAACTGTGCCATGTGACATTAATACAAGGATGTCAAGAATATGCAATGGAAAAAAAAAAAACAGTCTCCTTAACAAATAGTGCTGGGAACCTGAAAATTCACATGCAAAATAATGAAATTGGGCTCATTGAATCACATTAAAAAAATCAACTCAAAATGGATCAAAGACTTTTAACAAGACCTAAATCTGTAAGCCTCTTACATGAAAGCATAAGAGAAAAGCTTCATGACATTGGTCTTGGCAATGATTCCTTGGATATGACACCAAAAGCAGAAATAATCAAAGCGAAAATAAACAAATGTCCCCTAACAATGTTTCAAACTAACAAACAAAAACATAAGCACAACAAAGCAATCAGAGTAAAGCATCAGAGTGAAAGGCAAACTATAGAATTGTCAGAAAATATTTACAAACCATTCATCTGATAAAAGGTTAATATCCAAAATATAAAAAGAAGTCCTACGACTCAAGAGCAAAAACAAACATCCTAATTTTAAAGGAAGACAAAAAATCGTATAGACTTTTCTCCTGAGGATATACAAATGACTAATGGGTTATGAAAATATGCTCAGGATTACTAATCATCAGCGAAATACAAATCAAAATCACAATGAAATATCACCTCACACCTATTAGGATGACCTTTATCAAACAAAATGATAATAATAAATGTTGGCAAGGATGCAGACAAACTACAACTCTGTGCATTCTTGATGGGAATGTAAAATGGTGTGGCCACTATGAAGAAGAGTATGGAGACTCTTCATAAAAATTAAAAATAGAACTACCATATGCTCCAATAATTCTACTTCTGAGTATTCATCCAAAAGAACTGAAATCAGGATCTCAAAAAGATATCTGCACTCCCATGTTCCCTGAAGTACTGCCCATCAATGGATGAGTGGATAAATAAAATGTATGTACATATAATGAACTACTACTCAGCCATAAAAAGGAAAACATACTGTCATATTGCTTAAAATGAATGATCCTTGAGGACACCATGCTAAGTGAAATAAGCCAGTAACAGAAGGACAAATATCATATGATTCTACTTATAACAGATATTTAAAGGAGTTCAATTCATTGAAGCAGAAATTGGATTTTTTTTTTTTTTTTGGCTAGAAGCTGGAGGAAAATGGGAAGTTGCTGTTCGAAATGTATAAAAAGTTTCAGTCATGTAAGATGAGAGAGTTCTAGAGGTCTGTTAAGAGGGAATATCTTATGTGTTTTTAACACAATAAAAATGTGTGAAGAAGTCTATGCTAATGGTAGTGACAATGACAATAGGAAAAGAATTGTATTAAGGCAAATATTGATATAACACAGAAGCATAGATTCTTTTTTCCTTAGGAATCTTAGATTATATGTTCCCATAGACTCTACAAATAATTTTATTGTTATAGTTTTTGAAGGAAAGATATCATTATTGATGTGAGTATGACATTACTGCCTCCCATCTTTTCCCTTTCCCCTGGAAACACAATTTTAAAATACAGAGTTTGAATTCACAAATTTCTTTGGGACTTAGAACCTCCCACTGCATCACCTACCAATTGTATGGCCCAAGGGAAGTTTCTTAGTTTCTCTATACCTCAGTTTTCTTATAGGTAAGATAAAGTTAATTGTCCATATTTTATGGAAGACTTTGGACAAATTTAATGAGATTAAATTATTAGAGAAATGTATGGCCCATAATAAGCACTCAGTAAATGATATTAATAGTTGTGCTTTCCAAAAACACAGTATGATTAAATAAGATTGCTTTGACCTAGCATGAAGCACTACTGCAGGGCAGAGTGCATGCTGAGCCAGCATCAGAGTATGAGTTGTCCCTTATTTCAATTTGTCAGGTTTCTGAGGTTTCATAGACTTCTGGAGCTATAGTGTATATAGCTCATAATGATTTTTAAAAGTGTCCACCCTCAAATTATATGGTAAGTATGTAGATACTCAATATATCCATAAGTGTGGGTCAAAATAATTCAATTTTATTGATTAAATTTATTCCTTTCTTCTTTCTTTGCTTTTTCATAGAGCTAAAAATATGTCTAGAATCTAGATGTTGGCAGGAAGTAGATAAACTGGGTTTCCAGACATTGTATTAAAAAAGTATTTGCAGATTTGAAACTGTACTAACAATTTAAATTTTACAAGTCATTTTCTGCATTGTACAAAATATTAAAAGTATATTTAGAACTAGCTCCATAGCCATTTGGGAGAAGGTGTGAAGGAACAAGAGTGGAGGTGGCTAGTGAGTATCATTTAGTACATATTTGGACTCTGAATATATTTTAATATGCTGTAGGTATACCAGTTAAAAGACTAATTATTAGCATGAAAGAAGAAACAGAGGCAAAATGAGAAACAAAATGATGAGAATCATTGATTAGTTTTTTTTGTAACAGGCATTTACAAGTGATTTAGGTATTTAAATCTTGAAGTTTTCAGAGACTGCACTTATTAAAATTTCTCAGTAGCTATTATTTTACCTATATTTAGTATAAAAGCAGTCACTATTCTTAGCAAAATTATTCTATGCTGTTCCATATAATTTCAGTGCTCTTGGTCTGAAAAGTGACAAACTAATTCTTTTGGCCCAGAGTTTCAAGAATCAACACTTAATTAACGACATTTTACCAAAGGCTGCACACACCTCAGCATCCATTGTTCAGAATACAGACTCTGTGGGACTGAGGTACAAGCAAGGTTTAGATTTTAAAAAAATCTCCAGGCCTCAGCTTCTGGGTAAAAATGCAGTCACATTAACCTCTAGATCCCTAGAGCTGAATATCACAGGTTTATTTATAATCCCAGGACCTTGGTCACCCTTGGAAGTGTGCCTCATTAGTCTCTTAGTATTGCTCTAACAAAGTGCCACACACTGGGGTGCTTAGAAAAATTATTGTCTCATAGTTCTGGAGGGAAGAACAAAATCAACAGGGCCATGCCCCTGAAGGCACTAGAGAAGGAATATACTCTCTCTCTAGCTTCTGGTTGCCTCAAGCATTCCCTGGCTTGTAGAGATGGCTGGCTTCTCCCTGTTTCACTTCGTACTGTCTTTCCTCCAAGTCTGTCTCTGTGTCCGACCTTCTCCCCTTCTTAGAGGGATAATGGTCATACTGAATAAAGCCCACATTAATTATGTCATTTTAGTTTGGGTACTTTCATAAAAATCCTATTTTCAAATGAGGTCACAGTCTGAGGTACTAAGGGTTAAGACTTAAATGTATCTTTTGCAGGGAACACAACTCAACCATAACATGTGGTTTCTTATCTTAGCTTCAGTGGGAATTCCAGCACTACCTAGGGTTATTACCTAACTGCTATTTGCCACCTATTCTGAGCAATGGAGTTCAACATACTGCTTAGGAGGCAGTTTCATTAAAAATATAATTAGTTGAATGACTACTGCATAAGGAATACTTTAGAAAACAAAAAAGAAATGGTGGCTGCCAACAAATACACAAATAATAGTATAATTACAAATGATGTTACTTGTTTTGAAGGCTGTGAGCTGGGTGGAGGGAAAGAGACTAATAGGGAAGGGAGACTCACCCATCTAGGTTAGTTGTGGAAGCCACTCTGATGAGGTGACCTTTTAACCTGGAACCTGAAGGATGAATAAAAGCAGAAGATGAAAAAATATAATTTCTTATGTTAGGTAGAGGGAATAGCATGTGCAAAGGCCCTGAGGCAGGAAAAATCTTGACCTACTTTAGAGAAAATGTCTAGACTTTTCTATACCCATTTTATAGAGTGAAAGAGTAATATTCCTAATGTCCATAACCAAGAAAGGCAGAATTGGCTTGGGATCCACTTTTCCCTTACTAGGGTGTCCTCCTCCCCTGTACTGATAACTTAGTAATTCCTTATGTTCACATCTGCTTTCTCCTCCCCTACTCCTACTCATGTTGTTCAGATTCTGGTTATCTTGCTGTGGGATTCCTGCAGCACCTTTCCCCTCTCCAGTTCTAGCCTCCTAAAATGTATTCTTTATACTCCATCCAGAGAGGACAGACATCTAAGCCTGTGCTCAGTGTAATGCCCTCTACTAAATCCACACTTCTTTCTCCAGCATGACTGTAGGAAGGCTCCTTACTGTGATCTACAAAGATTGCCACACAGTGGTCTCTGTCCCCAGTTCAGGCCAATTAACTGCAATCCCTCCCATCTACCTTGAGCATTACTGTCACCACTTTTATGGCCCTGTTCATTATTGTGCTGTTTCTCACCTCTGGTCTGTGCTCATGTTGCCCTGTTTCAGTACGTTTCAGTGAAGTAAGACATTCTTTGACACCTAGATGATGGGCTTCCTCCTCTATGATGCTTCTCCAGAACTTCTTAACTAGGCTACACAGCCCTCCTTGACGCTCCCATGTGCAAATCTTTGTCATTGACCTTAGCACATTGCTCTGTGATTGTTCGTGGGTTGCCTCACTGAGAACTTCAGGGAAAGGACTATGCTTTCTTCATCTTTGCACAAAACAGCCTTCTGCTGAGTATATGCATGAATGACACTTCCCAAGGTATAGTTAAGAAATAAACTTTGTAAGTTTGAAGCTATCTGAAAAATTTTAGTGAATCCAGCTAGACATTTTGATTCACAATTCTCTAGTTGTAGGACCTTGTTCCCATCACTCAAACTCAACCTGAACCGAAATACAATTTCCCACATGGAAATTACCAACTTTCTCTGCCTCTGGATGATGGTGTTTCTACATAATTGTCTTTAAGATTTTCCAAAAGGTATCTAAGTGTACCTTCCTTAATTGAAACAGTAAGTAAACTCTGGGTGTCTTCAGTTGGAACATTCTAGAACTACAGCTCCTAATTCCATCTCCAATATTTAAAACAGGTGTTATCTGTGTACTGCACATCTCTGCATCTTTCTATTTAGTTCAGAGCAGGCAATAACATGGAGCTGTATAAGGAGGCTCAGTCAAAGTTAAAGGCTCAGAGACCTATTAAGGATTGCAAAGTTTGTTGGAGAATATTTGTTTCCAGCACAGCAAATGCACAAAATTCTGTACATACTCGGAGAGGGGAGGCAGCTCCTTAGTCAAAAATATTAGGTCTTATAGTTCGGTTGTTCCAGAGACAGCAACCAGCAAGGGTGCCCATTGCTGTGTTTCCTCTGCAGATATTTGAGGAACAAGTGTCGGGGATGTTTCGTGAGCACAGGTATAATCTATTTGTGGTAGCATCTGCAGAATAAAGGGCAGTGTTGAAAATAAAAAACAGATTCTTCTACCAACTTCAGTGAGGTGGTCATTCAGAAAGGCTTTTCTCAGCTTTTTCCCTGAACACAGCCTCATAATGCTGCCAAGTGGAGGATACTGAGAAGTCTTTCTAAATCCAGAACACCTTTATCCAAGCCCTTGCTTTATATGGAACCAGGCTGTAAAAGAAGTTGGCCTTAAGGTTATTTGTTAAACGGGTCAGGGGTGGCAGAAGGCTGTGATGGCAGTCAAAGAATGCAGAAAAAAAGAACAAAAAACACAGCAATGGTGTTGACAATAGTCTTTGGCTGATTTTTACCCCCAGACAATAGTTTACACCTTCTCCTCAGCAAGGAGAGCTCTGCTGTTCAA
This sequence comes from Tonatia bakeri, assembly GCA_004024845.1. Classification (NCBI taxonomy): domain Eukaryota; kingdom Metazoa; phylum Chordata; class Mammalia; order Chiroptera; family Phyllostomidae; genus Tonatia; species Tonatia bakeri. The sequence goes on along the minus strand of PVIA01003849.1, from coordinate 130,430 downwards.
GTTCTACCACTCTCCATCTCCTGTGTTTCCTCTCTGCGCATTGTCCCTGTGGGGACTGCCTGGATCAGCAGAGGCACTGTCACAGCTGCCAGCACTGTCCTGATGAGATACGTGGCTGCCCACATTGATCTGCTGGCCAGCATTGCTTGGATGTAATGGGAAAAGGCTTTCTTCCCACAAAACTTATATTTAAATTACCCTTAGACTTAAGAAAGAGTAGCCTCAATTACCACATTTTATACAGTCTCTGTCCCTAGGATTCTAAGAAAACTGTTCCGAGGTCTATATTAGAAGACGTTTGGCACTACAGACTGCCTTTGGAGAAACATCTCTCCCCGTCCATAATCGGCCATGTCCAAGAGTTAAGACCAAACATCTTTCTCTGTCTGCTTACCAGTAGCTTGCCTACCAGTTACCACCATTTTGAAATTTTCTTTAAAATTTCTCATTTATACTACTATTTTACCTTTTGAAGTCCTAAGTGGACATAATATATTTATATGTAGCTTAAACTAACACATATAATAAAGTAATTGGTGATATAATTTTCCCAAAATTAAAAAAATACCTTTTTATATTTGGAAATAGTTTCAAACTTGGAGAATAGCTATGAGAATAAGAATAATATAAAGAATACCTATATTAATTTTAACTTCAATTTATTAATGTCTTACTTCATTTGCTTCATCAATTGCTAGCAAGATAGATACATAGATACATAGATAAATAGGTAGATTTTTTTCTTGAACTATGTGTAGTTAAGTTACATACACAATTACTCTTTACTTAATTAATTCTTCAGTGTGAATATTCAAACAATAATTGTAATATAGTTATCAACCTCAGTTAATTTAATATCAATACAGCTAATAAATCTAAGATCTAATCTGTCCTCTGTTGTTCAGTGTTAAAACTGATCCAATGATATCTTTGATAGCGCTTTCGCCACTCCAATACAGGATCTGCTTTACAGCCATATATTGTATTTAGTTGTCATTTCTCTGTAGTCTCCCTTAATCTGGAATATTTCTGCAGCTTTTTAAAAGTATTTTATGACCATGGAGTCTTTGGAGAATATAATCCTTTCACATTTTTTAGAAAATAAAAGAATATTTTATTTAATATTACTGTATTTTTCCATGTATAATGCACTCCCATGTATCCTGCTCACCCACTATTTTGGCCCAAACTTTCAGGAAAAACAATTCTTTCATTTTAATGTCTTAATTCATTTTTTTTATTTATACTTATATACTTGTTTTTATATTGTATTATAGATGAATTTTAGCATTTATTTTTGAACATATTATGATTCAAGTAGTTTTATGTAACAAATAATTACAAAGCACAAGAACAGATACAGGGTATTTCTGGTACTGCCCATGTGTAATGCGTATCCTTATTTTTCCCTCAAAAATTTGAGCTAAAATAGTGCACATTATACATGGGAAGATATAGTAAATTGGGTATGTCTGATGTTTTCTCATGATTAGATTTAAATTACACATTCTCAGCATATCATATCTGAAAGTACACAAGGCATTCTGCTTCTCATTGGGGATATTATCACCTGATTACTCCATTATATAATTATTATTTTTCTCTTAAAACTCATGAGCAATTTGTGGGGAAATGATTTAAGATTACACAAATACACAGCTCCTTGTCAAAACTTAGCAGTCATTAATGTTTACTAAATGCTAATTTTCCAACCCAGGCACACCTGCCACATTTACCAGTTGGCTCTCAGCAACCTACTTATAAGTAGGGTCTCTCCCTTCTTTACAACTTATTTATTTATCTATTTATTATTGGTGTGGACTCAGGACTTTCTATTTTTTAATGGTTACAGTACTAAATAACACTGATGATCAAAATGCCCCACATTTGTCCAGAAGGAGCCTGTCCATCCAGTTCTCTGTCCTTTTTGTATGTCCCTTAGCATTTCTTGTTTGTTAGTTTTTTTATCTGTTCCCTACTCCCTGGAATAACAAGATGTTCTAGACTAATCTGACACTTACGCTGCCCCAGGCCCGAAATCACCAGTTCTCTAACAAGTTGGATTTCTTTGAGTGGAGAATAGGGTTAGAGACCAAATCTGTACCTGAGGT